>BLBF01011914.1:0-10907 GCA_015471245.1 Laticauda colubrina | reverse complement strand
TATATATATATATATATATATATATATATATATATATATATATATATTTATTTATTTATTTATTTATTTATTTATTTATTTATTTATTTATTTATTTATTTATAATGTTCTACAATTAAATTAACCAACAACCCAATTCACTTAAATAAAGAAATCATTAATACAGCATAAGCATTTTCTCTCACTTGTTTTCATCTCGATTCTTGAAATATATTACCTCACAAAACTTTATTCAAAAGGTACCCTTATGTGAGGAAACATGCATCGTGCAAATGGTATAATTAGCTAAGCAATAAATGTCCAGTTTAAGAAAACTAGACAGATGCTATAAAAACGAAAAAAATCACAGGGATAATAACTTCATTAAATTAACCTGAAGTTTTATAATAGTTTTGTAATTAAAGTTTTGTAATAGTTACAAGCTCTTGTAACTGACATAATGGAACTAATGAAACTAGTATTTCAGCTCAATTTTTCAGCTCAATATGCCTATTACTTTACATAATAATCCAGCATCACTATATTCAATGAAATATGATTATCCATTAATTTTATTCATCCAAATAATAGTTTCCCCCATGGTTGAGTAACCAGTTAATAATGAGGAAAGGGTTGAGTGCACCTGTCAAAACACTGCCCAGATATAATTAGTTATATCTTAACAGCCTTAGGTTTTAGACTACAAAGGCTTGTCAACCAATAAAGCAAGACAAAATATGTAAAGTTGCATGTTAGAGACAGGTGTTATTTCCACCTTCCCCCTTTGGCGGAAAATGTGTGTCATCTTGTCATTTTTTATCACAATAAACAAACTAATGGCTTCCAGAAAGTACTGATGCATTTGGAAATGGATTGGGGGGTGGCACACCACCATAAAGTCCATGAACTGACTCACCACCATAAAGTCCATGAAAGAAAGAAAGGAAGGAAGGAAGGAAGGAAAAAAGAAAGAAAAAGAAAGAAAGAAAGAAAGAAAGAAAGAAAAAAAGAAAGAAAGAAAGAAAGAAAGAAAGAAAGAAAGGGAGGAGAAAGGGAGATGGGGGGACGGTAGGAAGAAAATAAGAGAGGAGAAGGAGAAGGAAAAGGAGGGAGGGAGGGAGGGAGGGAGGAAGGAAAGAAGACAGGCTTTTTGTGGTGCTGTAGAATATAAAACATACATTCAACACTGAGTACACATACATACCCAAATTATTATCAAGTAACTCATGCTTCATATAGTGCAGTATAAAGTTGTTTTAAAGTCAGAGTTACTTTTTTTGAAATAAAATTACCTGAGCGGTATTTCAGAAGGAGATCCCAAATAGAGCGTCTGGAGTATGGATCCACTCCAGATGTAGGCTCATCTAGGACTACTACTTTTGCTTCACCCACAAAAGAAATGGCGATAGATAGTTTCCGTTGCATGCCACCTATTTAAGGGAAATGGGGGGGGGGGAATCTTAAAATATAGTTATATATTTTTATCCAAGAAAGATCTACTTTAATAGAGGACAGTTTGCTTTTGGGTAGCATACAAGAGAATTCATATCAAATATTTAAGTTAACTTTACAAAGTTTAGTAGAAACTCAAATATAGCCACTTTAGCACTTGATAACTTTAGACCAGAGGAAGTATGCCATAGCTCGAGATGCCATATTATTCTTTACTATCAGACAGAGCATTGCTCTGAATTTTATTTCTTATTTAATATGTGCATTCAAAATTTTTCTTATAAAATGTTGCAAGAAAGACTTGCAAAAATAAAGATAGAAATACAGTTTTAATACAGAATAAGAACAGATTACTGTAGCTTTTTGGACAAATTATGGTTCTCCAGTTCCCACACCTGACAGGTTTTGAGCCACTTCATTCCTTTTATGTGGGAGGCCAATGTCTTCCAGGATCTTTTCCATTTCCAGTTTTGCTTCTGCTTTGCTTCTTCCTTTCAACTGGGCATAGAATTGGATGTGTTCTGCAACAGTAAGGCTAAAGAAAAAAAATGGTGGTTTTAACTGACCAAATGGAAACTGAATGAATGAATAAATGAGAATGTTGCAAATGTTGCTTTTCATATTTCTTCAAAAATGTTTTTTCAGGGGCAAAAGAATTGGCAGCAATGTCTCCAATTGGCTTATTTGAGTGAGAAAGGGACAGGGATAGGTAAGGAGGGGCTTCATTAATTATGAAAGAGTAGAGAACATAATCCATCAGAAATAGTATTTGAGAATACTAGGAAAGCTCTTTTGCAGCTATGGAGAACCCTTTCATGGGTTGAAGAGCATCTGTCTAGACAGGAGACTAGAATAAGATAGTGAGTGCCAGTACTGAAGTGACATTTTGCCAATGTTTTTAGTTTTATTTATACAATAGAAAATAATACAGTAGAAAATGTTTAATACAGTAGAAAATGTTTGGCTTGGCACAGCAACCAAACAGGAGAGGTTAGGACTGCAGAAAAAATGATTGCAATCAGCCTGCCTTCCATTGAAGATCTGTATACTGCATGGACCAGAAAGAGGGTTGAGAGAATATCTACAGACCCCACACATCCTGGCATAATATGCTATCTTGAAGATTGGGACCTTCCTCTTATATCAATTTCATGGCACCTTATAGCATTTTACTGACAAAATCAAGGTCTCTTGGAGAACTTTGAAACACATTTCTTTTAGCACTTACTGCTTAAATAATATGTTGTTTTGGGGGCACATGCCTAAACTCTGCTGGATGGAATCCATGTGTGTTTGGTAGTCCATTCCATCAATCAATATGGTTCCAGATGTGGGTGGGAAAAGACCTGTAATGATAGACCTAGACAAAAAAAAAGACCACTAAAACCTTTATTCAGGTACTTAAATAAAGAATATTGGATAATTAGAAATCATGATAATAATATAGTAATTGTAAATAACAATTAAATTGCAGCTATTATTACCATTAATTTCAGATAAATGGAGACCACAGATACCATTAACTGGTGCCTGAGATTTCTGAAGACACTCAAGTGAACACAATGCAAAAATGAATGGATTAATTAGTATGTTTTTGATTAGAATTTTCATCTCCCTCCCTCCCTCCCTCCCTCCCTCCCAGAAAGTAATTATCTTACATTCAAAGCCATCTTCCTACTGACTGAAGATGATATTCATATAATATGTTCTAGACAGCATGTGCAAAAAGACCTGTTAATATTAAGGGATTTCTAATGATATTTCTGTTTTTTAAATAAAAATACATATTATCTTCTTACTCTGTATTTAAAAAAAATATTCTCCCTATGCTGAACTAGGGAATTAGTGTGACTCTGACCTGGGTTTTAAAAAGAGGGAATGGCCTGCCATTAATTGGGAGAACTGGCAAACAGTACATACCTGGTTAAGCCCCTGTCACACTGCACCAACGGATGGAAAGAGGATGTAAAACGGAGAAAAACACTTGCCATCTGTTGGTTAATGCGATGCTTCCGTTCTGTACTCACTGCCTCCGTTTTGCTTCCTCTCTATCCGTCCAGCATCCGTCGACTGACATTTCAGCCGCTCAGAGGGTTTTGAGCTGCTCAAAACTTTTGAGCGGAAAATGTATCCAATGCGTCCGTTCTGCATCCACTAGGCATACGGGGAAGATCCGTTCTGCAGCCGTTACGCATCCGCTATATCCACTAGGCATCTGCTGCGCATCTGCGCAACTCAAATCCGCTTGGACGTAGGGAGGAAGCAGAATGGACGCGGAACGGACGTGCAACGTGAGTAACACGGACGGAGAAAGGATGAAAGCGGATGCAGCTCGCAAAGAAAGCATTTAAAACGGAAAAAACATTCTCAGAGGGGACCTATCTCGGATATTAAGGATGTCTAGAGGATGCCTAGAGGATGCAAAGGGACACATAGGGGAAAACCTATATTGCCTATAAAAAGGGGGAGCAACTCACCTGGATCTCACTTTCAGACCAGCAGACCAGCTGTGCAGACCTCTGCATCCTTCATCTGCCTCTTCCTCTTCCACAGCATCCAGTCATGTCCACCTTGGATCGTAACAAACTCCTTTTGGTAGCCACCATCGTTCTGCAACAGTGTGAAGCCATCTACAGGCTCTGTGAACTCTACTACGGGAAGAAAAGGAGGCGGCCAAGAAGCGTCTGGGTCCGAAGATGGATTGGGAGAAGAGCAGAGTACGGACTGTACAACAAGCTGATGGTGGAGCTCAGGAACAAAGACCCTCGTGCATTCCAGAACTTCATGAGGATGCCGCCAGCCATGTTTGACAAAGTTGTGCAGTGGCTGACACCCAGGTTGACCAAGGCAAACACCAACTTCCGGCCCAGCCTGGACCCTGGGCTCAAGGTTGCACTCACTCTGTGCCATCTGGCCTCAGGGACTACCTACAGGAGCATGCAGTACGGCTGGAGGGTGCCACACAACACCATCAGCATTGTGGTCAGAGAAGTGGTGCAGGCCATCATCGAAGAATACATGGAGGAGCTCCTCCAGTGCCCCACCACTGAACAAGGCTGGAAGAAAGTTGCAGAGCAATAGTATCAGAGGTGGAACTTCCCACACACCGTTGGAGCCATCGATGGCAAGCATGTGGCCTGCAAAGCACCAGCCATGTCGGGGTCCACTTATTTCAACTACAAGGGCTTCTTCAGCATCATCCTCTTCGCCATGGTCGATGCTGACTACAAGTTCATGCACATCGATGCTTCAGGCAACGGCTCATGTTCAGATGCCCAGGTATACAACGCCAGTCACCTCAAGGAGGGGCTGGAACGCAACCTCATCATGGGCTTCCCAGATTCAGACCCCCTGCCCAACGACATGCAAGATGTGCTCTACTTCATCGTGGGGGAATATGCCTTCTCCCTCACAACCAACCTCATGAAGCCCTACACTTCCAGATGCCTCACCCGTGAAGAGAGGATCTTCAACTACAGGCTGTCCAGGGCAAGGCGGGTGGTGGAGAACGCCTTTGGCATCCTGGCCAACAGGTTCCAGGTACTTCTCACCACCATGCAGCATCGCCCACAGACCGTGAGGAGGATCGTGGAAGCTTGCTGCATCCTGCACAATCTCATGCGCACCTGCTACCCAGTCTTGCAGAACAGGCTCGTGGACCTCCAACAAGGCAATGGGGACATGGAGCCTGGGGAATGGAGGCAAGGGCAAAACCTGATCACACTGAGGATGTGCAAGGCCCCAACAGAGCCTCATGTGAAGGGAAGAAGCAGCGCAACCTCCTGAGACACTGGTGCAACTCTCCAGCTGGAGCAGTGGAGTGGCAAGACAGGATGGTAGATGATTAATGGATGCTTCCTTTAGCCTGTCTCATCACACTGATGAGATTGGGCCATGTATGTTGGGTGGGCCTACAATGAACAGGGCATTTAATAAAGAGTTGTGTTTATGTTCAAATGTGTGGATCAATGCTTACATTAGTATTGATAATGAAGGGCCATAGGTGTGGCACCTGGGAGGGTGGACCATACAGTCCCACTATGCTTGCACTGGAGGTTTATCTATCCCCACAGCTATCTCAATCCATCCTACAGCTATCTTAACCCATCCCAAAGGTATCCCTGCCCATCCCATAGCTATTACCCATCCCAAAGGTATCCCTGCCCACCCCATTGCTATTCTTACCTATCCCAAAGGTATCCCTGCCCATCCCACAGCTATTACCCATTCCAAAGGTATCCCTGCCCACCCCAATGCTATCCTTACCCATCCCACAAGCATGCAAAGGCTTAAACCATTTCTAAAAGTTTCCACCAAGACTTTATTGACAAAAATAAATGAAGCAAGTGTGTGAAGCAAAGATAAACTTTCTTAATAACAAGCTGTAAAAGAAAAATGACCCAAGTCAAGTGTCCAAATAAAGTCCACAGGGAGCCACCCAGTCTCTGGCACTCTTCTTGGTCACTCGGAGGTGTGGCCAGTCTCAGGGTTGAAGGGTCCAGGTGCTGTGGAGGTGGCTGGTGCTGGAGTGCTGGTCTGAAGCCCCACTGGGGTGCCTGGCCCTGAGAGGACAACAGGTGCCAGTGTGTTGAGGAAGCTCTCGGACAGCTGGCTCAGCCCCGTGATGTTGAGAGCTCCTTCCTCCATGCCATGGGGTGTCAGCCCCAGAACCAAGGACAGATGTACTGAGGCCAGGCTTGGCTGTGGGGTGGAGGAAGGAGCAGTGTAGTGGGGCTGTCTGGTCTGCAGCTGGGTGACGACTGGTGTGGGTGGCATCAGTGTCGTGGGTGGCATTGCTGGAGTCGGTGGCATCAGTGTCGTGGGTGGCATCGGTGGCATCAGTGGAACCGGTTGCAATGGTGTCGTCCGATATCTCTGTGCCTGGACTGGGAAGGGCTGCTCCCTGTGCTGCTGGACCTCCTGATAGCCGTAGCCCTGGTAGGTGAGGGCCTGTGGAAAGCCTTGGAATGGGAGGGACATCACCTGGGGTGGAGGAGCAGACCTGGACTGGGTGGGAGCAGGTTCCTTTGGGTCTGGAGGGTTGTGAAGCAGCTCAGTGATCCGGTCCTTCACCACCTAGTACTGGGGTTCCGCCATGTCCGTGAGGGTCTAGTTGACATAGGTGAGGAAGGGCTTGCGGTTGGAGGATGAGGAGTCGGTGTGGACCAGCTGAGAGAGGAGATCTACACTGCTTTTGATGGTGTCCCTGATCTCCAGCAGGACAGTGTGGCTCTGCCCCTCCTGTCTGGCTCTCTGCCTTTCTGTGGAGGTGGAGCTGGGGGTGGATGCAGGTAGGGCTGTGATGGACGTGCCATCTCCTTTCTCCCACTGCACCAGGGAGTCCTCCACGCACTCCACCATGGTTAAAACAGCTGTCCACGGGTTCTCCGCTGTGGGACGTTCCACAGAAACCTGCCTGGAGACAGGATCTGACTCTCGACTGAAAGAGGACTGGCTCTCAGCAGGCTGCCGGAGAGAGAGGGTCATGAGAGGGGCTGCTGGTGCTCCTCAGTGGCAGATCTCACCCTCCAGGAAGCTGCACCTGGCCATGACATAGGTCTCTCTGTCCATCAGCTTAACCGTGGCCTGGCCAGATTTCTTGAGGTGCAGCTTCCCGTATCAGGTGTGCATGTGCTTCCATCAGCCGAGGAGCACATCCGATGTGTAGCCCAGGCTCTCTGCCTTCTCTCTCCAAGCAGCCTGCTTCCTTTTGGTGTCCCTGTACAGCCGGTGTCCCTTCCGCCATTGATAGTCATTCTCTCTCAGCCACTCCAGCACCTCATCCTCGTGTTCCTCCTCAATGGAGTATTGCCTCCTCTCCCTATCACGTGTCTGCCTCTTCCTCCCTCTGGCAGGGCCATATGGGCCCTCATCAGAAGGACTTCAAGGTTGTAGGGGCTGCTCCTCCACACCAGCAGCAGCAGCAGCAACAGCAGGATCATCATCATCAGCAGCAGCAGCAGCAGCAGGATCATCATCAGCACCAGCAGCACCAGCAGCACCAGCAGCACCAGGATCAGCAGCAGCAGAGTAAGCACCAGGAGCCCCAGCAGGACCAGGAGCACGAGCAGTATGAGCAGGACGAGCAAGTCCAGGAGCACGAGCAGGACGAGCAGGACGAGCAAGTCCAGGAGCATGAGCAGGACGAGCAGGACGAGCAAGTCCAGGAGTACGAGCAGGACCAGCAGGACCAGCAGGACGAGGAGCAGCTTCAGCAGAGTAAGCACCAGCAGAAGCACCACCGCCAGAAGCAGCATCAACAGAGTAAGCACCAGAAGAAGCACCACCGCCAGAAGCTCCTCCAGAAACAGAAGCAGCAGAAGCCCCAGCCACAGAAGAGTGAGCCCGTGCTGCAGAAGCCCTAGCAGAAGCAGAGTGAGGGCCAGGGGGTGGGAGGGTGGCCCTGTCCCTCTTGCCAGGGCTGGCAGCAGATGGCTGAGGCTTCCTCTTCTTCCCCATGGTTGTGGGGTTGCTGGCTGGCAGGGAGGCTGGCAGGGAGGCTGGCAGGGAGGCTTGCAGGCAGGCAGGCACCAAGGCTGGCAGGCAGGCTGGCAGGAAGGCTGGCAGACAGGCAGGCACCAAGGCTGGCAGGGAGGCTGGCAGGCAGGCAGACAGCAAGGCTGGCAGGGAGGCTGGCAGGATGGCAGGCAGCAAGGCAGGCAGCAAGGCTGGCAGCAAGGCATGCAGGCAGGGCAGGCTGGCAAGGCACTCAATGTGTCTGGATGCAGGTCTTTCCTCTGAATGGTGACCTGCTTCCGAGCTGCTTCCCTTTATATCCGCGGGGCTAATGCAATACATCCCCCCCGCATGCGCATTGAATGCTCTGCATCCACTAGGCTTCCGCTGTGCATCCGCTAGGCTTCCGCTCTGCATCCGCTTCATCCGCTGTGCATCCGCTTCATCCGCTCGGTGTCCGCTCTGCATCCACTGTATCCGTTCCGCGTCCGCTTTGCTGGGGTCCTCTGGAAGCCTCGCGGATGTGCCATCCACTCTCATCCGCTTCCATCCGCTAGGCTTCCGCTCTGCATCCGTTTTCCATCCGCTCTGCATCCTCCCCCCATCCATTCCTTTCCGTGTTATCCGCTCTGGTTATGCAAATTTTTGCCCCTTTTGAGAGCGGATAACAACGGATGGAACATTTTTCTCGTCTGCTGTGTCCTTTTTACAAACGTTTTGCATCCGTTGGGCAGTGTTACAGGGCCTTTAAACATATCATTTTTATGATGTTTTTCACTTCTTTAAGCATTTTCATTTCTTTAAGTTCTTCTTAACCTTAAATTCTCCATGGGATTAGGACTACTTAGCTGTGTATTTGCATAAACCATATTCAAAAACCAAAGTCTCTTATTTCAGAATATCAGAAGAATGTTTAAAGTTACTTTGTCATCCTCAAATCTTTGAAGGGCTGTCATACCAATAATGGGGAAGATTTATTCAATGTTACATAAATAATTTTGATCTAAGGCAGCAGGTTCAAATGACAAGACAGTATTTTGATAGACCATTAAGAAGAAATGAGCAATTTCAGAGTGGTTCAAACTACCTTTGAGTGTGGTAGACTATTAGCAAAGATACATCCTACTTATTAAGGATGTTGCACAGGTAGATTTCCTCAACTGTAATAGCAAGGACAGAGACTACATGATGTACTTTCATCTCTATGTTCCTCTGAAAACTGACAGATGTAGCTGTACTGCAATGTCCAGAGTTTTTGCAATGTTGACTTGGCCACAGTATCCCAAAATTCCTCAGGAAGAAACCTAGCAGCATTGGGAAATTAAAGCCAAAAAATGTTTGTCCAGACTCCTGAGAAACAATGCACCTGGAACTCTCATAGGCCCAAAGGCCATATCAACATTGTGATTTCATTGCTTTTTCAGCTTTTCCAGATAAAATACTCTCCATCTCTTTGAACGCAAGACCTGACCCCAGGAAAATGTTGCTCTTCCAAAGAGACATCTGCTTTTGTTTCTTCTATTTCATATTTATTAGGCATTTCCTTCTCCCAGGACTTTGCCTATTTTAGAATATTTTTTTTTCTTCTCCTCCTCCTTCAGACTGTAGCTGAAGGAGATAAACTGACATTATAATTCACAATGTTTGAGACAAGAGAACAGGATCAATCTATTCCTCGGGACAATCTATTCCTTTCTCCATTGGAAAGGATTGCGGATATAGCGGATGCATAACGGATGCGTAACGGATGCGTAGCGGATGCAGAACGGATGAACTGGATACATTTTCCGTGCAAAAGTTTTAGGCAGCCCAAAACTTTTGGTGCGGATGAAACGTCCATAAACGGATGCTGGACAGATAGAGAGGAAGCAAAACGGAGGCAGTGAGTACAGAACGGATACATCGCGTTAACCAACGGATGGCAAGGTTTTTTGTCCGTTTTACATCCTCTTTGCATCCGTTGGTTCAGTGTGACAGGGGCTTTAGAAGCACTTTTGATTGAAAAGACTATTCTGAATCAATATGTCAGCTGCCATTTACACAAGTTTAGAAGGGAATGTAGCTAAATATAACATTCCCACAAGCACACACAGGGCATGGAACTCAACTGTTGGTGGGACTTAGACTTTTTTTTTTTTTTTACTTTCAACTGAGCATACTTGGTACAATGACTTTTTAAGGTTATTTATTTGCCTTTTGAGTCAATGAAGAATTTGAAAGCAAGTGAAATTAGCAGTACAATCAGAGCAGAAAGGTATTGGCAAAATTAAACTCTATTATCACAGGCAAAGTTAATGAAATTTGTCATTCCATTATTATATGAATTTGCTCAATACATAATGCTCAGTTTTATCATCTTTGTATAGGAGTCAAGCACAATCTTCCTGTGAAACTATGCATTATTTCAGAATGTTAAATCCAAGCATATGCATTCAGCAGATTAGATGCCCAAATATTATTTCTTGATCTGATGTGTACCCACCATTAAGTCTGCCTATTTTTTCCTATGTTCAAAACTATATACATGAAATAATAATCTCCTCCAATTTCCCCAACAACAACACTATAAAATAGAGTGAGATGAAAGATAAGTGGCTTGCCAAAGCCACATACTGAACTTTCACAATTGAGGATCCTCCAAATCTATTCCAATGACTTAACTGCTGGCTTCTTATCAATCTTTTTTTTCTGAATGCCAGACTGACTTACATAACGGTTGTCTTTCCAGCACCATTGTGGCCAAGGAAAGCTGTGATTTGGCCCTCGTAGAAGGTAACAGTCATTCCATCCACTGCTGGCTTGGAACAATTGGAGTAGATCTTCACCAAATTCTGGATGCTCACGCCAGGCTTTAAACCAGAGGGCTCCACTTCAAAATATGGATTTGCTTGAAACAAAGAAAAATCTATTTTAAAAGTGAAAGGCAAGCTTCAGGGTAACAACTCTTATACAGCTAAGTTGTTTATTAGCAGCAGTGGTCACATTACTTAAGTATAATGAATTACAAATTCTAAAGCAGT
>BLBF01011904.1:420-13944 GCA_015471245.1 Laticauda colubrina | reverse complement strand
CACAGATCCAGGCTCCCAGCCAATCAGAATGGACCAGCCTCAAATTTGAAACCAGGAACTAACTCTATACAGAAGCCTGAGGATGGCAGATGAGATTCTGCTGAAATGTTGCTACAACTTTGAAAGCACTACAATGACGTGGGATAATACCCGAAGGAAGCTGAACAGCACACATGCGCACACACACACACACACGTATATATATATATATAAAAAATGCTAATAGATATTCATAAAGTTAGGGCCACCATCCACATTGGGGCTACAACAGGCCTTCTTTTGATTAACTGCATTGAATGAACAAGTTCAACTCTGGCAAAATATTGTTGGATGTACCAACACTGTGTGCACAATTATTAGGCAAGTGAGTATTTTGATCATATCATCATTTTAATGCATATTTTCCACCTCCAAGCATATCAGGTGAGATATATGTGTGTAATGAGGGAGGGTGTGGCCTAAGGAAACCAATACCCTATATCAAGGTGTACATAATTATTAGGCAGCTTCTTTTCCTCAGGCAAAAAGTGGGAGATATTTATTTTATTTATTTTTTCAAACAATTATAAGATAACAGGTATAAATATAAACATAGTTGTGAATACATGAAATGGATACACATAAGAAAAATAAAAAACCAATAGGACACGTTGGTGCGCTTATGCACGCACCAATGTCAACTTGCACAGAATAAAGCTCATCCTACATTTTCTCACTTCCACCCTCTGCGGAATTGGCTGCCTGCCTTATAAAATTGGCTGCCTGCTCAACTTATAAAACCAATCGACTCCGCATTTCTTCGACCAGTTTGCTGGGAACATCATGTCTGGTGGAAATACTTCGGGACTGTGAAAGGAAGGGAAGTAGTTGGCATCATACGTCTCTACTCCACCGCTAAAAGAATAGGAAAACGCCCATGTGGCAGGCAAGACGGCACTCGCGGGGTGCAAATTCCACTGCGGTATTGACTATGGAATTCATACTCTTAAAAATCTGCACGCCAACCACGAAAGTCCAAAGGTGACTTTCCCTCCAAAGAAGCTGCCTAAACATCCCGTCTCCACTCCGGCACCCGATTCTGGAAAAGTGAGTGACATTCGAAGCCTTCAACTTACCGAGCTAGGAACGAGCAAACCTGGAGAAAACTGGCACCGGTCCGCTGGCGAATAAACGGGCGTTGGTGGGCGGGTTTGCTATATGGGTAAAGGCATGAGGCCGGCACCGCCTACTCCGGCGCACACCCCTTTCGCCCCGCCGGAAACAAGACCTGGGGAAACAACTGGCAACTTGATTGGCAGCAATTGCTGCCATTCATCGGCTCAGGTGCATAGTCGCGAAGGCCGGGCGGTTTTGCATGCCGTTTCTCCGCCTCTGGAAGATCGCCTGCAGTCTCTTCCCAGGCCGAGATCTCTCGCCTACAAAATAGTGGCCAAGGGCCGCTGAAAATCCAGATGTTTCCGCCCTCGAAAAAAAAAATCACGACACCCCCCCCCCCCCCGCGAGAGGAAGTGCCAAGGCCTCAATCCAGGCCGAACGTCGGTCTTTGGCCCTGCTGTTAAGCAGTGTTCCCGTTTCAAACAGCTGTGACAGAACACTTTCAATTCGCGGCATAAACAAACCGTAGCTTACCATAAGCACAGTTCCCAACCTTTTTGGGTTGGCAGACGGGAGGGGGGAAAGAGATGATTTTGTGGGCGGGGTAAATTCACTATAACATGGCGCGGTCGCGAGCACCGTGGGTGTGTGCACCAGCCGGCTCCTGAGACGGCTCACTGGCGATTAGCCCGAGGTCGTGTTGTGGGTAGCGGACCACAAGTTGGAGGCTCCCGCTTTAGCGTATGCTTAGCTCATAACACGACCATATTGTAGCCCCGTTGGGGTGTTTGACATGCAAAATAAAGTTAGCAGGTCTTACGAGGTCACGTGTGGGGAGGGAAAGCCCCTCCCCCAACTGCCGAAGAATGAAATATTTTGGGCGATATTAAATAAGGCCGAAAGTAGCCCCAACAGCAGAGCACAGTGGTGATAAACCTTTTGGGTTCCCGCGCTGATAATTGTGTGTGCGCTCACGCTAGCTTGCTGTCCCCTCACCCCCTGCGCACGCACATGCAATCCCCCTGCCGCACACCGTGCGCCTGTGCCTGCACGTGATTCCCCCACTACACGCCATGCATCTGCATGCACACGATCACCCCTCCATGTGCCGTACGTCTGTGCATATGTGTGATCCCCTTGCGTGCTGCACAACTGCACATGCATGTGCTCCCACCCCCACACTGTGCATGCATGCCAAATACCTGACAATCAGCTGCTGGTTGATGGCGCATGCACATGCGCAATGGGGCTCTTCTCCCGTGCTGGGGGAAATGACTGCATGCCACTTCCATAGGTTAGCCATCATGGGCCTAGCAGATGCCTGAAGAGATTTTTTGTGTCTATTAAGAAATCCAATTCTATTCACAAACAAAACTCCTTCAGTTCCGGTTGATGGGATTAAGAAGGACAGGACATGACCTTTAGGACAAAATTCCCAGTCAAGTAGAAATTGCTCTTGTCGCTGAAGATGACCTTGGCCCACTGTTTGTTAGCCCACTTGGCATACTTCTTGGCCTACGTATGTTGAAGAGAGCGGTGAGCATCTGTGAGCAAAGGTTTGTTTCGAGCCCTGCAGCCTTTGAGCTCTCTGGCAAGCAGTCTGTGACGCACTGTGTTTGTGCACACTTTTACATCACAAATTCTTGTAATCTGAGGTGAGGTGAGCTTCCTGTCAGCCATCAAAATGCGTTGCAGAGCCCGATCTTGCCTGACTTTGTCTTTGCAGATTCTGGCTATCTGCTGATATTCTGCCTTAGTTGTGTGTCCCACTTTCCATTTTTTGTACTTGTCCTTTTTTTTTTTTTTCAATTTGTCAGAGAGATCTTTGTGCAACCATGCTGGTTTCTTCTTGGATTTCTTATTTTTCTTTCTCAGTGGTTGGTGCTCCATTCAAAATCCAAGAAAGACACACTTAGACTCCATTATTATAGAGAAAAGGAACTTTTACTGGAAATCAAGTGGTAGCATCAAAGGAATTCTAAATCTTATGATTTACGTGTGAAAAACACATATAAAGTGATGGCAATGTTCATCCAATTGAAGATGTGTATGTGGGGGCATCTTCAGGTGGTGATGCAGACATCTGCCTGTTGACCTTGGCCTAGTTTGATAAAGAGCTGCATTTGCGCAGTAAGCAAGCAAGCATATACAATAAAGTTTTTCCTCCAAGTTATACAGTTCATTCTCTAAAACCACCAGCACATTTCCCACCCCACAAAGCCCAATTATTTCACCTTCTCTGCCCCCCACCCTGTTACTATGGCAGCTGAAAGATGCGAGGGAAAGGTTCTTGAAGGCTGACAGTGGTATTGTGCTGGTCTTGTTTTTATGATTGTACTTTTATGATTGTACTATATATTAGTTGATTTGTTTCTTGCAGTGAGCTGGGGCATATATTTGATATTGCAGTATTGGCATCTTTTAATGCTTGTGGTAGGTATTTCTTTGGAACAGGCTTCAATGCAGGCAATCTTATTCTGTTATTTTTGTGCTCTTCTAGATACTCAGTTATTCTTTGTTTCATTTTTTCTGTTTCTATTTCTTTAGTTAGAGGGTTTTGTTCTTTCTGAGGCAGAGGAGAGGTTTCCAACTGAAAACAATTTTATATCTCTGCAGAATTTCTCTACTGCCAACTCCCCCTTGTTTGCCTCTACAGTCTGAGTTACTTCTGGCTTGGCTTTGATTTTTTCCCCTTTGCAATTCTTCTAATTCTGTTTCTGTGAATACTTTATTTCTTATTATTAATCAGTGTTGATCTGCTAGCCTCTGTTCTGTTATTTCTGTTATTTCTGATTCTGGGTGATCTTTTTTCCAGAATTGGTGCATTTATTTCAAATACCCTCTTGTTGGACTTCATCTGTAATAACGAATCATTATTTCTTTATTTTCAGTTATTGTATATTTGCAGTGGGTAAAGACCTTTCCTTCCAGTAGTTCTGCAGTTGCTGACCCTGGTTGCTCAGACAGCAATCCTGATTCCAACACCTAGTTTTGTTGAGCTGGGCAATTACCAAGCTGGTCTGGGTTTCTGTAATTTATTTACTATATTTTTTATGGGAGAGACATTCTTCTTCTGACTCCTCTGATGTCACCTGCCAGTATGGTAGAACCTCTGGCAGAGCTCCCATCTTCTTCAGAGCATATAAGCCCCACAATCACATCAAGATAGTGGGAGATTATTATTATATACATAAAATATGAAATCACAGCTTCTAGTTGTTTAGGTGTTGGCCTTCTTTATGCATCAAATATTTCCCAAGAATCTAGGATATTGTAATGCCGTGATGGTGAACCAATGGCACGGGTGTGGCATGCAGAGCCCTCTTTGCGGTTGGCCCAACTCAGCTCTACTGTGCATGCGCGCCTCCCAGCTGATTTTGGATCTAGACCACGCTGCCTTCCCTGTTCCATTTGCAAAAAACCCAGTCAAACCATTTAACATTTTGTCTCACTGGCTGGCCCTGCCCTGCCCTATCTGCCTTTCCCACCTCCAGAATCACGCGTGCTGCCTAATCTTTCTTTTGGCTGGTCTCTGGTTCCCACTCCTTGCTTGTTGTCATTGGGGCTGCTTGCTTGCTTGCTTGCCCTGACTCCTCACTTGACTTCTGTGTCCTGCATAATTTTTGGTAAGTTGATGACTTTGTGCCCCCCCTTCCGCTTGCTGCTGCAGCCCAGGCCCAGTTGCTTCCACTCCTAGCCTGCTTGCTGTCGGTACTGTCGGTGGCCGCATGCAGCCCCTGGATATCTGCCCCCTTGCCACCAGGCTCTCCTGTGCCTGCATGCCTGCCTCCCGCCCCTGGTGGCTTTTTACAACACCACAAGAAACACCTGGGATTCATGTGGGCTGGGGGGGACGGCAGGCATGGTTGGCTGGACCCTGCCCCGAGTGCAATTCTGGCAGAGGAGGAGCGGGTGCAGCCCTCAGGAAAGGCTGGTGGTCTGCAGCGCACCCATGTTGGCAAAAGGAGTGATAAATGGGGAGGGAGGGGACCACATGGGAAATCACAGCATCAGAACCCTTCCCAATGCTGGTATGTCTGGATAGAACAAAAATAGAAACTATATTAGTAAATACTGTAAATACTGTAAAATGTAAAAGTGGTCATTATATATTCGCAATATTCGCATATTTGTAAATATGTCACCAATATTAATAACAAATAAGGAACCATAGACTGTCGATAATAGAATTGCTCATTTTTTGATCTATTAATTTCTCTTTTCCTTTTTTTTCTGTATAGTGTATGTGTTTGTTTGACATTTTAGTTGTATAATCAATAAAGTTTGTTGTTTCTTTTAAAAAAAGAAACCTTCCCAAGTGTCCTGTGACCTGCGAGGGTAGGGCACGATCTCCCGCGCTGCCCCTGCAAAGCGCTCCCTTTCCCTCCTACCACGCTTCTCTTCCTCCTCGCCAGAAGTGGTCGCATGCCCAATGGGAAGGAAGAGGCTTGGCGAGGGCCTGCAAGCGATTTGCGGATCTCCCACACTCCCCCCTCTCAGGAAGCTTGGCAAGGAGAAAGCTTCTCTTCCTCCTCACCAGAAGCTCACCTCTCCTCACGCTCGCCTCCACTCCCACCATGCTTTCCTTCCTCCTCGCCAGAAGCGCTCACTTGCCCAGCAAAAAGGAGGAGGTTTGGCGAGGGCCAGCAAACGCTTTGTGGCTCCTGAGGGGGAGGGGTTGAGCCTCCTCTTTGCAACATCTTTGGGCATAGCTGACAGCTGCTTCCTGCAACTCAGGAGTTCTGCGCTCTTCCCGCTGCTGCTCAGGAGGCAGCAGCCATAATGTGGGTTTGCTAGGGAGACTGCAGGAAAAAATATCACCCCGCCCTACTTGGCCCCACCCCTGCCTGCCCAGTTGCCCCCATGTCTCGTTTAAAGCTCTCATTTAGCTTCGCTCCGAGACCAAAAAATAAAAAATAAAATCCTGATCAGTGGGACTTCTATCTCTGAGCAGAAGAGAAAGCCACGGTCACCTGAAGTGACTCACCTTGAGTGTGGAGAAAGGTAGCGATTTAATCCCCTTTACCCTTCGAAAGCCCCTTTTACCCTCCCACCTTGTCTCTCAGCGCCTCTTCTCTGTGTACAGGAGGAGCTGCATTCTCAGGCGATTCTTATAGGTGATTGGCTAGCCCTGCAGCTGAGGGGAAAAGCAAGGAGGAAGCAGCTGGGGGAAAAGCTGGGGAGACAGGAGAAGTGTTCTGTATAACTTAGAAGGTTCCAAGTAGTCTTTTCTGATTGGCCAGAAAGGCCAGTAGTGGATTGGTTCATTAGGAAACAATCCAAGGAGCCGCTCAAAGGCGGCAAAGTTAAAACAATGTCATTGGCTACAAGCCGGCAGGCAAGCCTCTATAAAAAGGGCTGCCGCGGCTTGAGCCAATGTTCCGTTACTGTTTGCTGTTAACTAATAAAGAGTTATTTGTTGGAGCCCGGTCTACTGTGCGTCTTTTCCAGATGGAACACTGGTGACGAAGGTGGGATCGTCCTAAAGCGGAGACCGAGCACACGGCAAGAAAACAACCACGGTAGACGAAATGGCTGGTAGCAACGCGCCGCCTGCACCTTTTAACCCCAATGAAGAAGAATGGGAGTCTTATATCGATTGCTTCCTGATGTTTCTGGAGAGCAACGAAATGGAGGAAATTTCGGATCAGCGAAAGAGGGCTGTCTTCCTAACACATTGTGGGCCAGCTGTGTTCAAAATGGCAAAGGCATTGGCAAAGCCCAGACACGTGAAACAGATGACCTGGTCTGAACTTAACCGAATGCTAAAGGCTCACTACGCGCCGGTTGTCTCAAATCTTATTAAGAGACACGAGTTTTATAAAAGAGATCAGAGGGAAGATGAGACCATTGCGGATTTTGTGGCAGCTCTCCGCCATCTGGGAAGAGCCTGCGAGTTCCAGAATATGGATGAGGCCATGCGAGATCGTGTCGTGTTAGGTCTAAAGGACTCTACTTTACAAAGCAAACTATTAAAACATAACTGACCTAACATAACTGTGGCAGAAGCAATCGCGGAAGCCACCGCTGCAGAAGCCGCGAAGAAATCAGCGGCCACAATGAAACTGATGAATTCCAATACTGACACGACGACCCTACCCAGAGGGAAGAAGCAAGCTGCCACAAACACACACCATGAAGACCTAGACGAGTCATCAGAAATGGAAGACGATGACGATGAAGTCCATTGCCTATACGCGAACCAAATAAGGCGCAAAAAAAGAAGAAATTGGTGGGAATGCGCTGGCTGCAGAGGAAACCACCCCCGAGCCGAGTGTAGGTTCCTTGATGCAATCTGTTGGGCTTGTAAGAAGAGGGGACACATCAAAAGAGTCTGCTGCAATCGTAAGAACAGCAGTCCTAGCAGACACAGTAATTCCCCCAAAGAACTGACCCAAGGCAAGCCGATAGAAAATGGGAGCGCAACAAGGGAACCAGCAACCGAGAAAAAACTCACCAGACTGTCACTATCGGAAGCGCGCAGACGGAAAGCGGGAGAAAAGTCAAAATTGTAGTGACCATTGAAGGAAACCCTTGTGAAATGGAGGTCGACTCAGAATATTTCCTATCAATGGTGTCTTGGAACACAATCAGGCAGTTGGTTCCAAACACAAAACAAAAAGAACTCAAGAAACAAAAATTAATTCTCAAAGACTACCAGGGAAATAGAATTCCCGTGGTAGGTCTAGGACACTTCAAAGTCACTTACAAACAACACGCCGAAGTCCTGCCGCTGATTATAGTCGACCGAGACTGTCCCAGCCTCCTGGGCATCGAATGGTTCGCACCATTGGGCATCGGGATGACCGGAGTAAGCCAAATAGCTGCAAACGATTGGGAAGAGAACCTGCTACACGAATTCCAGGACGTCTTCGATGGCACTCTAGGCAGGTACCGGGGGACCCCAGTTTCCTTTAGCTTAGATCCCCAAGTAGCACCAAGAAGGTTAAAAGCCAGATGAGTCCCCTTTGCATTAAAGCCCAAAATAGACGAGCAATTAAACAAATTGATTGCACAAGGGGTCATTGAACCAATTGATCATGCTAGGTGGGAGACACCTATAGTAACACCTGTAAAACCTGACGGGTCTGTGCACATCTGTGGAGACTATAAGGCTACCCTGAACCATGCGCTGCAGCAAAGCGCATACCTGGTACCACTCGTGCAGCACTTACTGCACTCACTTGGGGGAGGAAATTTTTTTGCGAAACTCGATTTGGCTCAGGCATATCAGCAGCTTCCAGTAGACCCAATAACGGCCGAAGCACAAACAATAGTAACGCATTGAGGGGCATTCAAATGTAACAGGCTTCAATTCGGAGTAAGCGTTGCCCCAGGCGTTTTCCAAAGCCTCATGGAACGCCTATTAAACGGGATAAAAGGGGTCGTTCCATACTTTGATGACGTCCTAATTTCAGCAAAAAACATGACCCAATTAGAAGCAAGACTAAGAGAAGTGCTAACCAAATTTAGAGAATCTGGCCTAAAAGCCTGGTTACCGACTGCGTCGAATTTTTAGGGTATTTAATTGACGAACAAGATATTCACCCAACAGACAAAACAGTCAAAGCAATTAAAGACGCACCCAGGCCAAAAAATAAAACGGACTTACAGGCATTCTTGGGTCTGATCAACTTTTATAATGTATTCCTCCACCACAAAGCAACGATAGCAGAACCATTACACTGTTTGCTGGATAAAAAAACTGTCTGGACTTGCGGTCATAAAGAACAAAAAGCATTCCAAAGCATAAAAGACTTAACCTCAGACACCGTTCTTATTCATTTTAATAATATACTTCCATTGATGGTCACCTGTGATGCCTCACCTTTCGGAATCGGTGCCACCCTGAGCCACCAATTACCTGACGGGAGAGAGGCACCCGTCACCTTTTACTCGAAAACGTTCTCCAAAGTGGAATGCAACTATGGCCAGCTGGACAGGGAGGCCCTAGCAATCGTCACCGGAGTTAAACGTTTTCACGAATACCTCTATGGGAGGACATTTTCCATTGTGACTGACCATAAACCGTTACTGGGGATTTTGGCAGGGAACAAACCCACACCGAACTATCCCCACAGATGACTAGGTGGTCAGAATTCCTGGCCGCCTATTCGGATACCTTGCTGCATTGACTCGGGAAACAAATCACCCATGCAGACACTTTAAGCCGAGCACCATTACCAACCATAGAGGACGACCCGTCTCCAACCACCGCTGTCCTACAAGTAGAGACCTGCCCTGAACTTCCATTGTCTGCAAATGATGTCGCCAGAGCCACGGCGAAAGACCCAGTGACTGCCCATGTTTTGACTTGGGTAGGTAAAGGCTGGCCGGAAAGCCAAAAGACTGAAGGTTTTAAACCTTTTCGGATTAGACAAACTGAACTGTCAATACAAAAGGGGTGTTTATTGTGGGGAGATCGGGTGGTAATTCCATCCAGACTGCAGGAAGAGGTGTTGGGTATGCTACATGAGGGCCACCCAGGCATAGTAAAAATGAAAAGCCTGGCCAGGAGCTATGTCTGGTGGCCTGGCATAGACAAGGATATTGAACGCTGGGTTGCAACATGCCACAAGTGTCAGAGAGCTAGACCCACACCACCGCAAGCGCCCATACGGGACTGGGAGACCCCACGAGGCCCTTGGTCTCGAATCCATATTGATTTTGCAGGACCAACCAGGGGCAACATGTTTTTAATAGTCGCAGATGCATATTCAAATTGGTTGGAGGTTATAGTTATGTCATCCACAATAACCGACACTGTTATAAAACAGCTAAGCAAATTGTTTGCAACTCATGGTTTACCTGATGTATTGGTATCCGACAATGGGCCACAACTAACGGCTATACAATTCGAACAGTACTTAGAATCCCTGGGTATACGCCATGCACTAACTGCGCCAGACCACCCGGCGGTGAATGGTAGGGCCGAACAAATGGTTAGATTTACCAAAGAAGGCCTAGAAAAAATGGACCATGGGAATGTCCAAGACAAGCTGAACTGCTTACTTACACTACAACACATCACTCCCAGTTGTACAACAAACAAGAGCCCGGCAGAATTGTTAATGGGGAGGAAACTCAGATCCCATTTAGATAGACTGCACCCAAATTACACTTGTGAGAAACCCCCCGACTTGTCCAGCCGATACCGCACTTTTGAAATTGGTGACCTAGTCTATGCAAAGAATTTTACCGGGGACCCTCTCTGGCTTCCAGCCACTATCACACAAATAACAGGCTCCCGGTCCTACCGACTAACCGTGGATGATGGAAGAGAATGGAAGCCGCACATAGACCAGCTTCGTTCCCGAAACATCGAGTGTAAAACGACCATGCAACCTCAAATAATAATAATCGACGAAAACAAAACCAAGGGGGGGGAAGCACAAACAAATAAAAAAGGGTGTGAAAATGAACCATTGAAATTAAATCGAGAACATCTAACCATCCCAAAAGAGCACTTACGGTTAGATGAAACCATCGGAGATAGTCCAAGTGAAAGGGAAGCCATCCTGGAAGGGGACAGCCAGGCCGGCTCAACCAGCCTGGTTGAACCAGGAGGGAGTGGCAAAACCACCGGCCTGAGCAACTCAAGCGATAGCGGCAATGCTGACTCACCCTTCCAGGCGGTTCCATAGAGACAAGTCGGACAGACAGCGATCCTGACGAACTGCTTGAAGTCCGAGGTGAGAATGAGCCCCGCAGGTCAACTAGGACCAGAAGAAGCCCCACCTACCTGCGCAGCTACGTCACTCACGTAGGACTGAACTAAAGGGGGAGGGGTGTTCTGTATAACTTGGAAGGTTCCAAGTAGTCTTTTCTGATTGGCCAGAAAGGCCAGTAGTGGATTGGTTCATTAGGAAACAATCCAAGGAGCCGCTCAAAGGCGGCAAAGTTAAAACAATGTCATTGGGCTGCCACGGCTTGAGCCAATGTTCCGTTACTGTTTGCTGTTAACTAATAAAGAGTTATTTGTCGGAACCCGGTCTACCACGCGTCTTTTTCGGATGGAACAAGAAGCGTCCCCCTTTCCAGCCAGCAGAGGCTGTCTGCGCTTGCTACTGTTCCCCTTTGTGGGGGCAGAGCCTGACGTCTTTTCTCATGGCTTTGCAGTCATGGCTAAGGAAGCGCCACTGCTGGGTACTTTAACAACTGCCCCAATCCAAGCTCGGCTACCTGCTCTTGGTCTCCCACTGTCACAGGTGTCAGTTCAGCAGCTGTGTGGTGAGGGCTACAGAAGACTTTGCCATCCTCCCCCCTCGGTTCATCTCCAGGCAATAGTGTGTGTAGCTGGAGAACTGGGAGAGAGAGGGAGATAGAGAGGGAGAAATGGAGAAAGAGGGAGAAAGTGAGAGAGACAGACAGAGAGAGGGGGAGAAAGGGAGAAAGGGAGATGAAAGGAAGAAAGAGAGAAAGGAAGAAAGAGAGAAAGGAAGAAAGGGAGGGGAGAAAGATAAAAGAAAAAGAGAGAAAGAGATGGAAGGAAGAAAGAGAGGGAGGAAAGAGAGGGAGAGGGAGAAAGACATGAAATAAAAAGTGGGAGAAAGACAGAGATAGAAAGAAAGGAAGAGAAATGAGATATTGCTTCTTATGGGAAAGGGGAGTTATCTAAGCAAGAGTCCCCTCCTCACTTTATCCCACTTGAAAGGGGAGAGGGAGTCTCTGTTATTATTTGAATAAAATTAAATCCACTATTTGTACCTTGTGTAGTTGTCCTTCATTTCCTGCTTTTTCAACCTCAGCTGCTTTGCGCAGCACAGCTGAGATTGAAAAAGCAGGAAAGAGGATTTTCAAATGCTGCACACCCGCATGCAGCGCTTGTCAGCTGTCCAAGCGGCACAGCTAATGATTTCTTGCAAACGCTGTGCATGCTCGCACAGCATTAGTCAGGCATGACCGTGCGCACAGCACAGGGCTACGTGCAAAACGCGCACTCACCGAATAAGTTGTAACACCGGTTGGATTCCACCCTTGCATGTTGGCACTTCACAATAAATAAGTGGGTTTTGGGTTTCAGTTTGTGTTGCGTTGTTGCGAAGTTCTCCCTCTGGTCCATGTTCCTGATGGAAGCGCGGACCATTCTGATTGGTTGATGCCGTTTGACAGCCGGCTATATAAAGCGCTGTCAAACAGCATCAGCTGTTGCCGCTAGCTGACTGCTCGTTCGCCCAGTTTTCTAAATAAAGGTTCCTGCCTGTTGTTCCGTGTCCGCCTCAGCCCTTATCCGCCGTTCTACCACACTGGCGATGAGGGTGGGATACAAATAAGAGGCGACCAGACAACACAGCTGAGCGCAGTCACTGTTAAAGAGCCAGAGTCACTAAGCAAAGAAATGAAGCCACTACGAGGTGACTGTCACAAGCCGCTGACGCCATTTCACGAGCGTGAAATTCAACTTCCTAGCTGAATAATCTGTCATCGCTGAGAAAAGATGTCTGCAACTCCTGCGTTCCCGCCATTTAGACCATCTGCAGAGACTTGGGAATCCTATAGGTACCATTTCGACTGCTTCCTAGAGGCTATAGACCTCACTGAAGCTTCAGCCCAAAGAAAAAAGTCTTATTTCTTAAGCTTTTGTGGGGCTACGGTTTTTGACACTGCCACAGCATTGGTAGCCCCACGACCTGTCAAAGAAGTTCCTTGGGGGGAGCTTCAAGAAATCCTCTCTAATCACTATTCACCCAAGCCCTCACAGATTGCTAGGAGACATGCCTTTAGGAGGTGAGTTCAGGGTGAGGGAGAGACTATCAGTGAATATATGGCTGATCTGAGGTCTGCTGCCTTACATTGTGGATTCAGGGATTATCTAGAGGATATATTCCTAGACCAAATAGTATGTGGGGTAAAAGACTTAAGGCTGCAAAGGCGGCTATTAGCCAAAAAGGACCTAACCCTAGCAATAGCCATTGAAGAGTCTCAGGCTGCTGAGCTTTCTGCTAAATCTGCAGCTGAAATCCAGGGTAACTCAATCAAACAAATTAGCTCAACAGTCCATTTTGATGAAGTTTCTCCTGATGAGGACTCTGAGGATTCAGCTGATGTAAATCGTCTCAGACAACAGAGACCCTTTCCAGAAGACTCAAAGGCAAAAGCTAGTTTTCCCCCCCGGCAGCAACCCATCTGTTTTTTTTTTTTTTTTTTCTTCCGAAAAATTCTGCATAGAAAAGTTCTGCTTTTTCAATCGAGTCAATTCTATGTCTCTGCTCTTGCCACGTAAAAATTAGTCCTTCTGGTATCAGCCATCTATAGTTCACTTCATTTTCCAGTAACATTTTGGTCAAAAATCGGTATTCTCTTCTCATCTCTCTCACTCTTCTAGGTATTTGTTTTAAAACCACAATCTCTTTGCCTTTATATTTCAATGTTTTCTCTCTTACCACTTGTAATATTTGTGTTTTGATGGATTTTTTGGTAAATCTAATA
>BLBF01011893.1:747-10885 GCA_015471245.1 Laticauda colubrina | reverse complement strand
TTTTTTTTTTTTATAATCTCTGACAGAATGGGGATGGCATTTTTCTCAAGCTCAGGAGGGGCTTTAAAAGGAGCAGAAAGAAGTTTCAAAAATTATATTCCAAAAATTATATTGCTTTAAAAAAGGACAAAGAAGGCATGGTGATGTTTTTCTACAGGACAAGCATCAAATGATGTTTAAGAATTACTTTTGTAAGTGAATAAATTTTTAAAATTTATTTGACAAGCTATTCTCCAAAGCACCTGAAGACAGGACAAGAAGCAATGGGTGGAAACTAATCAAGGAGAGAAGCAACTTAGAACTAAGGAGAAATTTCCTGACAGAACAATTAACCAGTAGAACAACTTGCTTCCTGAGGTTGTGAATGCTCCAACACTGGCAGCTTTTAAGAAGAGATTGGATAACCATTTGTTTTTAAATGGTGTAGGGTTTCCTGCCTAAGCAGGGGATTGGACAAGAAAACTTCCAAGGTTCCTTCCAACTCTGTTGCTCTGTTCTGTTCTAAAATTCAAAGCATTTCATCTGAGCAAATAAAAATACCATATTAAAACATTGCATAGCTAAATTGTGGGTAAGAATCATCTCCTGCTGAGCTTATTTGTTGTAATTTTTTTTTTAAAAGAGTGTGCATAAATAAGGTTCAGATTATAGTAACAATAGAACCAATTTTGTCATGCTTAATCTCTTATTATACCTTTGGAAATTATTTTAATGATTTATTTATATTCTGCTTTGTACTAAAACATCTCGCTGGTTAAGAGTAAGAAACAACTTTTGAGCTGAGGTTTTAAAAGCTGTTAAAGTAGCATGGCGGTACATACAAAAGAGGTCCTCTCAAATAGGCTGATCTAAGCCATATAAGGCTTTAAAATTAAACCCTTTGTACTTTGTCTGAAAATGAATTAGACAATTTAAGTACAGGCATAATATCACCTCTTCATATTCTTTCCACAAACAGCTTGGTTGATAAATTTTGTACCAAGTTTCTAGATTAAACATGAAGACAGCCCGGCATGGAGGGCACTGTTAGAAGGAAGCCTGGAGATTATCAGAACATGTCCCACTCTTTTAAGATTATGATCTTTCAGGAAAGGATGCAAGTGGTGTATTAAATGAAGTTGATAAAAGGTGTTTCCTCCAGTCTGAGAAATCAGAGATAAATTTGGGTCCAGAGGCACTGTTCAAAAGGAAAAAAAAGTGATGGAGTCATGCAATGTATTTACTGAAACAATATTAAAAGATAAACATTGATAAGGGTGAAAATAAATACTGTTGTGATATATTTTATGTTAATGGACTAGCATTTGTACAGGTCTTTGTGTCTCTGTGTGTGTATGCCTTCAAGTCAACACTGATTCCTGATTACTTCTGGAACAAGTCCCTGCAGTTTTCTTGGCAATGTTTTCCAGAAGTGGTTTGTCATTGCCTCCTTCTAAAAGCTGAAAAAGAAGACCAGCCCAAGGTCACTCAGTTGATTTTATGCCTAAGGCAGAATTAGCATTCAGAGTCTCTGGTCTCTAGTCTAGAGTTTTAATCACCACACAATTTATTTGTAGAGGAGACTATTTTTATGCAGTGCTGTCCATTTAGTTATTATCCTTTTTGTTCCGTCTGGAAAGAAACGCATGAGACTGGGTTCCAACAATAAACTCTTTTATTAAACTCACTAGGCACTAGTAATGGAACAACAGCCCAAGCCACGGCAGCCCTTTTTATAGCGGCTTGCCCGCGGCTTGTGGCCAATGACACTGCTTTAACTGTTCCCGCCATTTGGTGGGCTAACCGGATTGGTTCTCTAACAGCCAATCCGCAAATGGCCTTTTCAGCCAATCAGAATAGGGAACTTGGAGCCTTCCAAGTTCCATACAGAACACTTTTCAAAATTAACTTTAGTAGTAAGAAATGCAGTACAATAATTAATGTTATAAACAAATCAGTAATATTTAGTTTTGAAATCCAAGTGTAAAGAATCATTTGATGAAGACAGGCTTCTAATAAGGCTCACATTGTATTTTGATTTATCTAAACTAAGAACATGTTTACTTCAGTCTTGATTCCCTCTTGCAAACTGAAACTTCTGCAGAGAAAATTGTAAGCACAGAATTTTTTAGGAAGTTTATCTTCAGTTCAGATCACCTTTCATGTAATTCAATGGAGCAGGAATTATTATGTTTGAAGACTGCATTCTCATCTTCTTCCACAATTGCAATTTTCTAACATCTGAATAGAAATTAAGCTTGCCCACAAATTGCAGCATGTTTTCTTCCTCCAATCTTGGATGAGTGACAAATTCTACAGCAGAAGGGGAAAAAAGGAATAGGGCAACTCTGATGATCTATAATTCTACAGAGAACATTGATTATAGAGAAAATTCCTTGAAATGAAAATGTTAAGTTCTTGCAAAAGATTTCCTTGAATTCTGTAGAGACAATAAATAGCCAGATGGAGTATACAAGAAATTTGTTTGAAATGTTTTTGAAAAATGTGGGAGTTAAAACAATCAACATCTGTAATTTTTTTCCACTGCATTTTGTTCTGGCTGGAAAACAAAGATAAATTGTAATTTGTGTTAATTTCAGAATCCTGATGAAGTTGAGTAATTAGAAATCTGTTGAATGTATAATTTGAACCCATCGCTTAAGAGTTTTGCTAAACACTTTTCTTGTGTGATTCCTGCATATACTTTCAGAAGGGGAAAAAAGGACAAAGTATGGATTACAGTCCAGTAGTGTATGGTGATTAGTCATTAATCATCACAAATGTTCCAGAACACGCTGGTAGAGAATATACAGAAGAATAATGATTCATGAAGGTCGGAGAATAATGCATAAATGAAACACCCTGCCTGTTGTTAGGCTGCATTTTTCCCTTAAACTGCAATGCAAAACATGAGTAACACAAAATAAATAAATTGATGGCCTAATAAAGAAATAAACTTACTATCTCCTTATTGAATCAAACACTACCTCTCCAAATTATTGCTTAAATGACTATCACGCCTAAATACTATCTAATACTAAATACATCATGCCGAAATACTATCATGCCTAAATACTTCCTCTCTCCTGTCTTTAAACTGGGTTTGGATTGGGCAGCTCTTAAAATAAGAGGACTGTCTCTAAAATAGGAAATGTGGGGTTTCGGTAAAATGTTTTCGTCTGCAAATCATTTATAGAAGATTACAATTGACCTGACCTGGCAAGTTATACAGTGTATGACTCTGAAGATGCACTTAGATGTTAGCAATATGATGTTTGCCACTCTGCTAAAAAGGATACTGAAAGGATAGTGATTTCCATTCTCTCTGCCTTCCAGTTTCTACCTTTTAGTTGGACACCTACACTTTATCTTCATAAGAGCTGAAAATCCACTCAATTTTGCTTCCAGACTATTTCACATCTCTCTCCAGCCTTGAGGTCCTTTGCACATGTTACCTGCAGGTTAGCTGGCTCAGACTTACCGCCATTCATAGCCGGAGCACCTGACATGGTACAGAGTGCAGATATTGTAGCACACTGGATTTCTAGCTTGAAAACCAGACAGGCCATAGCATAAAAAAAAATCCAGACTAAAACAAACATTGTCAAAAAAACCCCAACCCTATGCTTTTGAGTTTTTTTCTATCTTAGGTGTCCAAATAATTTTAATTTTGACTTGACGTAAAAATTCCATTTGTGCTTCTACTTTGGAAAAAAAATATGTCTGATACTTTTTTATAGCCTGAAGGAAGAGGGATCTTTGATTGATTCAGTCTTTTCTCATGTTTTAATGAATTGCCTCAGGCTGACTTAACTTAAGCCATTCTAATAATAGATTCTGCAAATTACTAATCGAAGAAAATGGGTGGGATACGACAGGATTAACTACCGGTTGGGGATTTACGAGCTTCCCTGCCCGCTGTGAGCGGCAGCCTGTTAATCGTCATTAGCACGCTGGGTGCCGAGAAGCAGCCTTTGAAACAGCCTTCTTTTCTTGTTTTTTTTAACTGCAGCTGTGCCTCGTTCAGCAGCTGAAGTTGAAAAATCAGGAAATAAAGATCAGGTAAGAGCCCGGGTGGACAGGTGGACAAAAACATCAGCAGACATCGAACCAGTTCAATGTCTGCTGCTCTTCAGAGCTGCTGGTTCTACAGAGGTGGACAGAACTGGTAAAAACCCACCTCTGGAAGAAAACTCAATCAAATGAGCTTTAAGGCCATGTCACACTGCCCAACAGATGCAAAAAGGACACAACGGAAGAGAAAAATGTTACATCCGTTGTATCCGTGCTTAAAAGGGGCGAAAATTTGCATAATTGGAGCGGATAACACAGATGCGGGGAGGACGCAGGGCGGATGCAAAGTGGATGCGGAATGGAAGCCCAGCGGATGGAAGCGGATGGCGCAACCGCAGGGCTTCCGGGGGGGGGGGCTCAGCAAATCGGATGCGGAATGGAAACAACGGATGCAGAACGGATGCACAGCGGATGAAGCGGATGCACAGCGGAAGCCTAGCAGAAGCCTAGCAGATGCACAGTGGAAGCCTAACGGATACCTGGCGTTAATTGCGCATGCGGTGGGGATGCATTGTGCAAGCCCCCGGATATAAAGGGAAGCAGCTCGCACGTGGCCAGCATTTGGAGGAAAGACCTGTTGCTGGATACCTCAAGTTCTTGCCTGCATGTCTGCCTGCAAGCCTTGCTGACAGCCTGCCTCCAAGCCTGCCTCCCAGCCTGCCTCCCAGCCTCCTGGGCAGCCTCCCTGCCAGCCTTGCTGGCAGCCTGCCTACCAGCCTCCCTTCCAGCCTTGCTGGCAGCCTGCCTACCAGCCTCCCTTCCAGCCTTGCTGGCAGCCTGCCTTCCAGCCTCCCTTCCAGCCTTGCTGCCAGCCTGCCTTCCAGCCTCCCTGCCAGCCTTGCTGCCAGCCTGCCTTCCAGCCTCCCTGCCAGCCTTGCTGCCAGCCTGCCTTCCAGCCTCCCTGCCAGCCAGTCTGTCTGCCAGCCTTGGTGCCTGCCTTCCTGCCATCCTTCCTAACAGGCTTCCTGCCAGGCTTCTTGCCAGCCTAGGTGCCAGCCTTGGTGCCAGCCTTGGTGCCAGCCTTGGTGCCAGCCTTCCTGCCAGCCTTCCTGCCAGCCTTGGTGCCTGCCAGCCTTCCTGCATGCCTTCCTGCCAGCCAGCAACCCCACAACCATGGGGAAGAAGCGAAAGTCTCAGCAACCTGCCGCCATCCCTGGCAAGAGGGACAGGGTCACCCTCTCGCCCCATGTCCCTGACTCTGCTTCTGCTGGGGCTTCTGCTGCTTGGGGTCGCTCTTCTGTTGCTGGAGCTTCTGCTGTAGCTTCTCCTGGCAGTGGTGCTTCTGCTACATACTCTGCTGAAGCTGCTCCTGGTCCTGCTGGTCCTGCTGGTCCTGCTGGTCCTGCTCGTTCTGCTCGTGCTCCTGGTCTTGCTGACCCTGCTGCTGGTGCTTACTCTGCTGCTGCTCATCCTGGTCTTGCTGAGGCTGCTGCTGCTGATGATGATGATCCTGCTGCTGCTGCTGCTGATTATGATCCTGCTGGTGATTATGCTGCTGCTGCTGATGCTGATGCTGATTATGATCCTGCTGCTGCTGCTGCTGCTGCTGCTGCTGCTGTTGGTGTGGAGGAGCAGCCCCTACAACCTGGAAGCCCCTCTGATGAGGGCCCATCTGGTCCTGCCAAAGGGAGGAAGAGGCATATGCAACAACGGGAGAGGAGGCAGTACTACATTGAGGAAGCGCACGAGGATGAGGTGCTGGAGTGGCTGAGAGAGAACGACTATCTGTGGCGGAAGGGACACCAGCTGTACAGGGACACCAAGCGGAAGCAGGCTGCTTGGAGAGAGAGGGCGGAGAGTCTGGGCTACACATCAGATGTGCTGCTTGGCTGGTGGAAGCACATGCACACCTGGTACGGGAAGCTGCACCTCAAAAAATCTGGCCAGGCCAGGGTTAAGCTGACGGACAGAGAGACCTATGTCATGGCCAGGTGCAGCTTCCTGGAGGGTGAGATCTGCCACCGAGGAGCACCAGGAGCCCCTCTGTCTACCCTCTCTCTCCGGCAGCCTGCTGCGACCCAGTCCTCTTCCGGCTGAGAGTCAGTCCCTGTCTCCATGCAGGTATCTGTGGAGCGTACCATGGCGGAGAACCCCCGGGCAGGTGTTGAAAGCATGGTGGAGAGCGAGGAGGACTCCCTGGTGTGGTGGGAGAAAGGAGACATCGAGTCCACCGCTGCCGAAGTCGCATCCACCCATACCTCCGCCTCCACAGTAAGGCAGAGAGCCGGACCGCAGGAGGGGCAGAGCCACAAGGTCCTGATGGAGATCAGGGACACCATCCACACCAGCATAGGTCTCCTCTTTCAGCTGGTCCCCATCGACTCCTCCTCCTCCAACCGCAAGCCCTTCCTCAATTATGTCAACCAGGCCCTCTGATCCCCAGTACCAGTATGTCAACCAGATGGCTGATCCCCAGTACCAGGTGGTGAAGGAGAGGATCACCACGCTGCTTAACAACCCTCCAGACCCAGAGGCACCTGCTCCCACCCAGTCCAGGTCTGCTCCTCCACCCCAGGTGATGTCCCTCCCATACCAAGGCTTCCCACAGCCCCTCACCTACCAGGGCTACCCGGAGGTCCAGCAGCACAGACAGCAGCCCTTCCCAGTCCAGACACAGAGTCATTGGACGATACCATTGCCACCGGTTCCACTGATGCCACCGATGCCACCCACGACAATGATGCCACCCACGACAGCGATGCCACCCATGCCAGTCCTCACCCAGCTGCAGACCAGACAGCCCCACTACACTACTCCTTCCTCAACCCCACAGCCAAGCCTGGCCTCAGTACATCTCTCATCAGTACTCGGGCTGACACCCCATGGCATGGAGGAAGGACCTCTCAGCATCACGGGGCTGAGCCAGCTGTCCACCACCTTCCTCAACACACCGTCCCCTGTTGTCCTCTCGGGGCCAGGCACTCCAACAACACCTCAGACCAGCACTGCAGCAGCATCCACCTCCACAGCACCTGCACCCTAACACCTTAGACTGGGCACACACCTCTGAGTGACCAAGAGGAGTGCCAGAGACTGGCTGCCTGGATATTGGTGGACTTTATTTGGACACTTGACTTGGGTCATGTTTATTTTACAGCTTGTTATTAATAAAGTTTATCTTTGTTTCACACACTTGCTTCATTAATTTTTTTCTATAAAGTCTGGGTGGAAACTTTTAGAAATGGTTTAGCCTTTGCATGCTTGTGGGATGGGTTAAGATAACTGTGGGATGGGAAGGGATACCTGTGGAATGAGCAGGGATACCTTGGGGATGGCTAATAGCTGTGGGATAGATAAACCTCCAGTGCAAGCATAGTGGGACTGTATGGTCCACCCTCCCAGGTGCCACCCCTATGGCCCTTCATTATCAATTACAATGTAAGCATTGATCCACACATGTCAACATAAACACAACTCTTTATTAAACGCCCTGTTCATTGTAGGCCAACCAAACATACATGGCCCAATCTCATCCGTGTGATGAGACAGGCTGAAGGAAGCATCCATTAAGCATCTACCATCCTGTCTTGCCACTCCACCGCTCCAGCTGGGGAGTTGCACCAGTGTTTCAGGAGGTTGCGCTGCTTCTTCACCTCACGTGAGGCTCTGTTGGGCCCTTGCACATCCTCAGTGTCGATCAGGTTTTGCCCTTGCCTCCATTCCCCAGGCTCCATGTCCCCATTGCCTTGTTGGAGGTCCACAAGCCTGTTCTGCAAGACTGGGTAGCGGGTGCGCATGAGATTGTGCAGGATGCAGCAAGCTTCCACGATCCTCCTCATGGTCTGTGGGTGATGCTGCATGTTGGTGAGAAGTACCTGGAACCTGTTGGCCAGGATGCCAAAGGTGTTCTCCACCACCCGCCTTGCCCTGGACAGCCTTGCGTGTTGTTGGGCAGCGGGTCTGGATCTGGAAAGCCCACCATGAGGTTGCTTTCCAGCCCCTCCTTGAGGTGACTGTCGTTGTATACCTGGGCATCTGAAGATGAGCCGTTGCTTGAAACATCGATGTACATGAACTTGTAGTCATCATCGACCATGGCGAAGAGGATGATGCTGAAGAAGCCCTTGTAGTTATGATAAGTGGACCCTGACTTGGCTGGCGCTTTGCAGACCATGTGCTTGCCATCGATGGCTCCAACGGTGTGGGGGAAGTTCCACTTCTGATACCACTGCTCTGCAACTTTCTTCCATCCTTCTTCAGTGGAGGGGCACTGGAGGAGCTCCTCCTTGTATTCTTCGATGATGGCCTGCACCACTTCTCTGACAACAAAGCTGATGTTGCTGGGTGGCACCCTCCAGCCATACTGCATGCTCCTGTCGGTGGTCCCTGAGGCCAGGTGGCGCAGAGTGCTACCTTGAGCCCAGGTTCCAGGCTGGGCGGGAAGTTGGTGTTTGTCTTGGTCAACCTGGGTGTCAGCCGCTGCACAACTTCGTCAAACATGGCTGGAGGCATCCTCATGAAGTTCTGGAATGCCCGAGGGTCTTCGCTCCTGAGCTCCACCATCAGCTTGTCATAGAGTACGTACTGTGCTCTTCTGGTGAACCCTCTTTGGACCCAGACTTTTTTTGGGTGCCTCCTTTTCTTCCCGTAGTCGAGTTCACAGGGACTGTAGATGGTTTCGCAGTGCAGAAGGAAGTTGGCTGCCAAAAGGATTTTGTCGCAATCCACGGTGGACATGACTGGATGTTGTGGAAGAGGAAGAGTCAGATGAAGGCTGCAGAGGTCTGCACAGGTGGGCTGCTGGTCTGAAAGTGAGATGCAGACGAGTTGCTCTCCCTTTTTATAGGCAGTATAGGTTTTCCGCTATGCATCCTCTAGGCATCCTCTAGGCATCCTCTAGGCATCCTCTAGACATCCTTAATATCCGAGATAGGTCCCCTCTGCGGATGTTTTTTCCATTTTAAACGCTTTGTTTCCGCTAGGCATCCATTCTGCATCCGTTCTGCATCCGTTCCGCATCCATTCTGCTTCCTCTCTGCGTCCGGACGGATGCAAGTTGCGTGTATGCGCAGCGGATGCCTGGCGGATATAGCGGATGCGTAACGGATGCGTAGCGGATGCGTAGCGGATGCAGAAAGGACGAATTGGATATATTTTCCGCGCAAAAGTTTTAGGCAGCCCAAAACTTTTGGAGCGGATGAAACGTCAATAAACGGATGCTGGACGGATAGAGAAGAAGCAAAACGGAGGCAGTGAGTACATCGCGTTTTCAAACAGATGGGAAGGGTTTTTGTCTGTTTTACATTCTCTTTGCATCCGTTGGTGCAGTGTGACAGGGGCTTTAATGAGAATATGTCTGCTCATTATTTTATTTTTGTTTTCTTGGCTGAGAAAATTATTCTTTAAAGATACTAATACAATTACAAATTTAAAAAAAAAACTTTTCATTTTTCAGTTTATCAAGTAAGCTAAGATCAATGAAAATAAGTTAATTTTGAATCTATCTGAGAAGTGTGATTCTCCTCAAAAACAAAAACAAAGTATAACAGGATCTTTTCCTTGTTAAAAATGTTATTTGCAAACAGAAGAAATATTGTAAACCTTAATTGTTATGACATAGGAGCTTTACAAAACTATGTAAAATAATAAATAAACATTTCTACCTCATTCTTTAAATTCTTCTATTTATTTATTTAAAGATTTATATAGCTGCTCATCTTATGTAACATAATTTTGGGTGGCTTACAACAACAATAAAAGCAATAAAAATATAGAACCAACATTTCTTAATGCAATACACTCCTCACATTTACAAACAATGATTAGGCCCCAACCACACACTTGTGCACTCATGCATTCTATTTATTATTCATTCATTTATTCTTGCATTCATTCATTCATTCTTGCTCCGTTGAGAGCAATGTAGCTTAAATTGGAGAAGCTAACAGGGGTGGCAAAATTTGGAGATGAAGCCTTCCATGATATATAGCAGCATTTCATTTGGAGTGTTGAACCAGATAGTACTGGATATTTGCATAATTTACCTCAGATTACAGAGTTACAGGTTACACTGATAAGCTGCACATCTATCTATCTATCTATCTATCTATCTATCTATCTATCTATCTATCTATCTATCTATCTA
>BLBF01011879.1:0-10335 GCA_015471245.1 Laticauda colubrina | reverse complement strand
CACACACACACACACACACACACACACACACACACACACACACATATATATATATATACACATATATATATATAAATACAGAATACAATACAGAAGCCTGATGATGGCAGATGAGATTCTGCTGAAACGTTGCTACAACTTTAAAAGCACTACAATGACGTGGGATAACACCCGAAGGAAGCTGAACTGCATTCATGTAAGTATCCCACGTCATTGTAGTACTTTTAAAATTGTAGCAACATTTCATCAGAATCTCATCTGCCATCATCAGGCTTTTGTATTGAGTTTTTATGTGGGTCAGGCTCTCACAGCCGTTGGTTTTAAATTTGAGGCTAGCCTATTGCTGTCCCAGGATGCTTTTTTTCCCGATAATACCCGAAGGAAGCTGAACTGCATTCATGTAAGTACCCGCGAAAACTTTAAAAAACATATATATATATATATATATATATATATATATATATATATATATATATATATATATATAATGTTGAATTCCCAGGTCCCAGTAATGCATACAGAAGTCTGATGATGGCAGATGAGATTCTGCTGAAACATTGCTACAACTTTTAAAGCACTACAATGACGTGGGATAATACCCGAAGGAAGCTGAACAGCACACATGTAAGTACCCGCAAAAACTTAAAAAAACATATATATATATATATAAAATGTTGAATTCCCAGGTCCCAGTAATGCTGTCAACCCTCCATCGTGATTCAATCAGCATATTATCTCTGAATTTCTCACTCTTAACTTCCCTTCGGCCTTATGTGCCACATCTTTGTATTTTCACCTTGCTGTTCCAGAAAGAAATTGCTCTCGCTTCAAAGCTTTATTATCCAGTATAAACAAAGAGTTTAATTTTATTCAACTGCTACTATTGTAGAAAAGATCCATATTTTAACTTATAAGCTTCATCGTTCCACCAGTTAGCACCATACAATGGTGTCTCCACATTGTACAATGTAGAATGTGTACACATACAATGGTAGTCTCCAGCTACAGGAAGCTGCCCAAAGTTTCCATGGTGTACTAGTTTTTTGTTCAAGACCTAAACAACAAAATTCATTTGGATTCACAGACGAACATACGTAAGGCTAACCAAAGCAGCTACGTTATATATTTGTGGTGGAATGTAGCCTGGAGTCACAGGAGGGAGTGATGCCAGGCCCCACAACACTACAAGGTGTTAATTCTGAGTAGTTTGCTGGAACTGGGTATGTTTAGATTAATGAAAAGAAGGACTGGGGTGGTGGTGACATGATAACAGTTTCCCAATATCTCAGGGGTTGCTGCAAAGAAGAGGGAGTCAACCTGTCTTCCAAAGCACCTGAGGCAGGACAAGAAGCAATGGATGGAAACTGATCAAGAAGAGAAGCAACCTAAAACTGAGAATTTTCCTGACAGAACAATTAACCAGTGGAGCAACTTGCCTCCAGAACTTATGAATGCTCCAACACTGGGAGTTTTTAAGAGATTGGACAACCCTTTGTCTGAAATGGTACACAGGGTTTCCTACCTGAGCAAGGGGTTGGATTAGAAGCTCCCTTCCATTTTTGTTATTCTATTCTATTTTCTTTGTTGTTGTTCACCTATGGACAGAATCTTGCTAGATTAAAGCTATTATCTGCATAACTATAGATATACAGGTAGTCCTTGACTTACACTCACAATGGAGCCCCAAATTACCATTGCTGAGCTGGACACTTGTGAAATGAATTCTGTCCCATTTTATAACCTTACTTGCCAGTTGTTAAGTTAATAAGTTGGCGGTAAAGTGAAATCTGGCCTTCCCCATTGACTTTGCTTGCCAAATGACCCTGGGATACTGCAACCATCATAAGTATGAGTCAGTTGCCAAGCAGCTGAATTTTAATCACGTGACCATGAGGATGCTGCTACGGCCATAAGAGTGAAAAATGGTCATAAATCACCATTGTAACTTTTAATGATCACTAAGCAAATGGTTGGAAGCTTGGAGGTTTTCTTGATGCCTTTTTCCCTTTACGGGGAGTAGGTGTACCTCACTTGAGGTACTGGGGCTGGTGCTAAGCACTCCAATGTGTGATGCCCTTGCTGCCCACAACGGAAACATTTCATAGAAGTAGGGGGGACTGCTGTTTGACGTCCTTCGCCTTGGCGTGAAGCTTATTATATATTCCTTTTCTTTCTTTCTTTCTTTCTCTTTGCTGGTTATGGGGGGGAAGGGTTTTGGGCTTTGCCACGTTCCTTAGGTGGGAGGAGTGGAGATAGAGTTGTTTAGGCTAGGTGGTTCTTCTTCCCGTGGGAACTAAAGCTGACCCTGCTGGGACCTGGAGGTGGAGATTGATGACACCAGGAAACGTTGATTTACTCCTACTGGAGAATGTGACTTTTGGGGGCTGTTTCTAACTTCCAATATTATGTGGTGTACTTCCGGGTGTGTGTCAGATCCGGAATTACAACAGACGTTGCCAATTTGATGCTTTCCTAAATAAAAGAAATTGTTTTGGAAGATAGACTTTGCTCTTTTCTTTATAAATGAATTTCATCACTTGGGAACCTGACACTATCTGTACTCTGTGAATTGCTGGGGAGGGGGTGTCTTAGCCCTCTTCCTGCCTACCTGACATTCCAAGCTCCGCTGCCCTTTTGCCATCTGGGAAGTAGCCTCTCTCTCTTGGGAGTCCAGACTTCATTCCACCACAATAGTATTGCTAATACATTTCGAATGGTGCTTCCTTATCAAGGAATATTTCTCAATTGTTTCTAAACTTCCTAAGAAGCTAACCCAAGCCCCTCCTCAATTCCAACCCCTGAAGGAATCTAGATCCCAACTCCATTGTATAATAAATTCTAATTAGTCCCTATTCAGTGTAATAGACCAGGAGTGACCCAAACCTCTTGGTGCAGTGGTCGCCAACCAGTGGGCCGGGCACCACCGGAGGTCAGTGAGAAAATTTTGGTGGTCTGCAGAGAAATGTCACCTCCAAAGCAATTAATCCAGGCTGCATGGGAACACAAGGCTGTGCTGCCCACGTGGCCTGTGGGAACACAAGGCTTGTGTCGCTTGCATTGCAAACAACACGAGGTAGTGAGGGGAAGGGGGAAAGAGTGGAGGAGGGGAACTTGCCCCACTTGCCCCACATGTCTTGCCTGGCCACCGGGCTGCTTCTTTCTTCTTCTGCTTTTAGCTCACGCAAGGAAAGCAGCAAAAGTCTTTCTTTATCTCCCTTAAACTCCACCAGGAGTTTGAGACCCTGCAAAGCATCCTGATCCACGAGGCTGAGCCATTCTGGTGAAGTTTGGGGAAGAGAAAGAAAGATTTCTGCTGCATCGGGTGCTTTCCTTGCATGAAGCCAAAAGTCTCTCTCTCCCCCTGAGAACAGAGCTGGAGATAGTATCCTGCGATCGCAAATAAAGAGTGATCGATTGGTAGGAAAACGGGATGGGGAATTTTCCTGCAGACTTTTAGAATTTTCCCAGGGTTTCTGGTCTGCAGGATTTAAAATTATGAGTTTGGTGTCCCTGAGGTCCAAAAGATTGGTGACCCCTGTCTTGGTGGACCATCCGAGTAGAACATAGATGCTACAAAAAGACACCAAAGTCTTTTGCTGGATTTAAAGGAGCCCTGGGTGATTTCTGGGACTCCTGCAACCAAACTGGGGACTTGGTAGAGCCCCACTGAATTTCTCTTCAAGTAAGCGTGTGCAGAAGAAGTGCAGCTCAGAGATTGCATGCCTTTGTGGCTACTGCCTTCTCATCCTATTGGGGAATTTTCCAGTAACATCTGGAAATGCAGCTGATGGATCCCAGATCAGAGGCATAAGACAGGCTGGTCATGTATCAGGTCCAATGTTTGATTCTCCAAGTAGGGCAGTGAATGACACCTGTCTATGAATGGTTTCTTTCCAATGACGCTGACTCAATGGGCCAGGAATCTACCGGAGCATAAGGCAACTTTCCACATGGCTATAAGTTTGGTTTTAACATTTGGCCCCCGTTCCAAGCAGACATCTGGGGGCTTCCCTGGAGTGGATTCTCTTGTGCCTCCGGAGAGAAGCTTTATGACCAAAATTCTGCCCGCAGTCAGCACATTTGTACGGCTTTTCTCCTGTGTGAACCCGGCGGTGATTGACAAGGTTTGAGTTCGTGCTGAATTTCTGCCCACAATCCGAACACTGGTACGGCTTCTCGCCTGTGTGGACCCTCTTGTGGTTGACCAAGTTGGAGCTGGTGCTGAAGCTCTTCCCGCAGTCGGTGCACTCAAAGGGCTTCTCTCCCGTGTGGGTCCTCTCATGGATGAGGAGCTTGGATCGGCTGATGAAGCTCTTCCTGCAATAGCCGCACCTGTGGCTTTCTTCGCCCGCGGGCACTTTCTTTCCTGTGTGCAGCCGCTCGTGCTTCCGAAGATAAGAGCTCGAGATGAAGCTTTTCCCACACTCAGGACACTCGTACGGCTTCTCCCCGGTGTGGATGCGCCGGTGGATGATGAGATCGGCTTTCTGATTGAAGCTTTTTCCACACTCCGGACACTCATACGGCTTTTCTCCGGTGTGCGTCCGGATGTGGATAACCAGCTGCGGCCGGTGAACGAAACTCTGCCCGCACTCGGAACACTTGTAGGGCTTCTCCCCAGTGTGCACCCGCTTGTGGGTGATGAGGTTGGAGCTCGAGGTGAAGCTTTTCCCGCACATTGGACATTCATAGGGTTTCTCCCCTGTGTGGGTCCTCTCATGCACAATGAGCGAGGCCTTGTCGCTGAAGCTCCTGCCGCACTCGGGACACTGGTAGGGCTTCTCCCCCGTGTGCACCCGGGTGTGTTTTATCAGGTTGCAGTTTGTGCTGAAGCACTTCCCACATTCCGAGCACTTGTACGGCTTCTCGCCAGTGTGAGTCCTCTCGTGGATGATCATATGCGCGCTGTTATTAGAGACCTTCCCACAGTAGGTGCATGTGTAGAGTTTCTGCATTTTCCGGTTCGGAGGGAACTCGAAACCATGGTTCAGAATTGTCCCCCAACTGGGGGGACCTGTATTCTTCCTCTTTCCCTTCTGGCGTCCCGGTGGGAAAGTGTTTTCTCGTAAGCTTTCCTCATGAAAAAAAGCTGAGATCCCCGATTGGTTTTCCTGGTGGATTTCTTGACGTGGCTCACCTCCTGCCCTCTCTTCCAGTCCACAGACCTGATATAATTTCCCATTAAGTCTTGCCAAGGACAGTCCACTGATGCCTACTTGTGGGTGCCTTTCAAAGGGGAAGGTCTCCTCCTCATTTTTGTCACCTTGGTCATTGCCTGGAGGTACAAACAGAGAATTGTGACTAGGAGAGTGTAAAGAAAATGACCTTGATGAAGAAATGCAACAGCAGTTACCTAAAATCCAGGTAACATTCAAAAGCTGCTTAGACACCTCCCTAATTCACAGGTATGTAAGAGTGGGGATTATGTACAGCATAATCAGACTTGCAGGATTCTGTTACTATAGCCAATCTCAATACATTTAGTCTTAACCTTGCTGTGGTATTGATTTCCTGGTCTGGTCTATCTAGTGGGGCTGACATAATCTGGTGTGGTGGAATGTTGTCTGGTGTCTCAGGAGGGAGGATAGATTTCAGATAATCAGAGTTGGAAGGGACCTTGTAGGTCATCTAGTCCAACCCCCCACCCAAGCAGGAGACCCTACACCATTTCTGACAAATGGCAGTCCAATCTCTTCTTGAAAGTCTCAACTGATGGCGCTCCCACAACTTCCGAGGGCAAGCTGTTCCTTTGGTTGATTGTTCTCACTGTCAGAAAATTTCTCCTTGTTTCCAGGAGGAGTTGTTACCCAGAGGCAGCAGACTTTGGAATGTCTGGTAGGCAGGAAGAGGACTACAACAGTCCCTCTCTAGCAGTTCACAGATTATATCTATAGTTATGCTGATAGTCTGGCAAGATTCTGTCTGTCGGTGAAAAACAATACAGAAGTAGCTCCGTGGGTTATTCTTGGTTCTTGGGGCCTAACATCAGGCTGCTTATTCTATAGTTACAGAATAAATACAGCTTCATATTTAGCTAGAAACACTGCATCCGTAAGGACCAAACACATCCAACTCTCTAAGGGAGATATTATCTGAGGGCCAGTTACATCAGCCCAATCATGCAGAGAAGTCATGCTGCGGGTACTGTCGGCCAGGCCCTACATTTGGTGGGTCCCAGGAGGGCTGCCTTTGCTGCTGAAGCACCTACCTTATGGAACATCCTTTCCCCTAAAACTGGATTGGCCCCCTTTTGTTCATTTGTAAGGCCCTCAAGACCTGGTTATGCTGCCAGGCCGGGGCTCCCAGGGGATCAGAGATCTGTCCAAGGAAATCATTTTTATGCTATTTATTGTTCTGATTTTTAGATTTTTTTTTTATCAGTTTTATATTGGCTGTTTTATTTACTCTTGTGCACTGCCCAGAGTCCCCTATCAGGAAGATGGGCAGCTGCATAAATTTGATTAATTAAAAATAGATAAATAAAACTATATTTGAGTTTGAAACCAGACTGATTACTAGCCGGAGGGCTGCCGCTGGCATTATAGGATGACATAGGGATTATTTTTTGCTCATGTTTTTTTTAAAAAAGTAGAGTGATGTGAAGGGTGTTGAGTAAGAAATCCCAGCCTCAATTCCAACTGCACACTTTGGGGGAATTAAGTGTTGGAAAAATAAATGTTGCACCTCTCAGATCAATCTTGATTCACCGTTCATGGTTTCAAACAACTGCAAAAGCTGAATTGCTGAAAATTAGTTGTTTCCCTGCTTCCAATTTAGCAGTGGAAAGGTTTGCAAATGGGCTGCATGTGGCTTATGGGTTTCTAGTTGCTGACTGCTGGTTCAGCCTAATGACTGGTAGTAACCAGCCCTCCTAAGGCAAAGCATTGTACAAAGCATAAATGCTAAAAACTCTTGTTTACCAAACATAGCCCTACTAAACTTATTTATTAGAATTTGTCAAACAAAAACGAGAACAAGAATAAGAGAATAAAAATACAATGACAGGGACGATAGGCACGATAGCGCACTTATGGACACCCACTCTACTAACCACTTAAGGATGATGTAAGGTCCATGGAAGTCAATTCATGACTGAAACTGTGAAAATTTGTAGTTGAAACAACTGAACAGACTTTGACAACTCTATTACAGAAATCGTATTTTTTTACAGTCAAGTTTCGAACAATTTACACTGAGTTTAAAATAGTTGTTAGCACGCATATTATTGCGATTAAAACACACAAAAAAGCCATTTACAGGAAAACATTACTACGTATAATTTTGTACGCAATATCTAGGTCTGGCCGCAAGTGAAGCAGGTCTAAGTTATCCAAACTGAGAATTTCGAACCTAATAGTGTAGGGAATTATATTGTGTACAGAAGAGTGCAAGACTTTTCTCATGAAATATTTCTGGACCCACTCAATTGCAGAAGAACAAGGGGAGCCTGTTCCCAGTGTGAGTGTGCGCAGAGCTGCTAGAAGGCAGCTGTTCTTTGGGGTTGGAAAGAAGAAAAATGGAAGGACAAGACCTAATCTCTTACCTAAATAACTGGCCTCTTCATCACTCTCTTCTTCTGCCTCTGCAAAGAGATGATGATTCACTGCTTCAGATGGAACCTGCTCTAATTTAGAAGAATTAAGAACAGTGACTTCTTCCCCCAGACAGGAAACCTGAAACAGGAACAAAATTTCAATGGAAGCATAATTTTCACAGGCACCTCTGAGCTACAATTTGTTTTGATCATGGGTGGCTGACTTTACCTCTAGCTAAGCCATGATTTACACACACGCACACCAGAATGGCAGCCCTGCACGACCCAGGGCTGACACTCAGTTTATGTTCTGGTGTCTTGCCCTGTCAGAGGTGAAATTATCTAGTTTGGGTAATAAAACATCTGTAACAAAATAAGCAAGCTCAGAGAACTCCAAGGACCCCTCGTTTCAATCCTAGGCTACAAATATTCTTCTTTACTAGTAACATTTGAACTGAACCCCAGATAATTTCAGGCCAATTTCCTTTTAGGCAGGAAAAGCAAGGACAAGCAACAGCAATAGCACTAGGACTTATATACCGCTTCACAGTGCTTTACAGCTCTAAGCGGTTTACAGAGTCAGCATATTGCACCAAATAATCTGGCTCCTCGTTTTACGCACCTCGAAAGGATGGAAGGCTGAGTCAACCTTGAGCCTGGTGGGATTCGATCTGCCAAATTGCAGGCAGCCGGCAGGCAGCAGAAGTAGCCTGCAGTGCTGCACTCTAACCACTGCGCCACCACGACAAATGGTTCAATAAACAGATCTAGCAACATTCACTGCAGATTGCAGAGTTTACACTGCTGTCTGTTTCATCTCCAACTGCCTTCAGGTGAGGAAGAGGGCTGTGCTTACCTTCTCTTGCAGTCTATCAGCCTCCTGCACCCTCAGAAAGTAATGCTCTGCCAGGGCCACTGTCTGGGCACAGCTCCCTGGCTTGCCCTCCTTGATCCAGCCCTGCATCTCTGGGGGCAAAATGGCCAGGAACTGCTCCAGGACTATCAGGTCCAGAATCTGCTTCTTGGTGCGTCTCTCGGGCTCCAACCACTGCCAGCAGAGTTCCTGCAGCTGGAAGAAACTCTCCTTGGGCCCTTCGGCTTCCAGGTAGCAGAAGTGCCTGAACCGCTGTCGCTCCATTTCGGAGGCAGAGGTTTCTTCCACCTCCAAAATTTCTTCCTTCACTCTCACTGAGGAAATTAAGTCTTGGCAATCTTTGATGGGGCCTGGCAGAAGCCGGGTTAGGCTCCTTCTCCCTGGTCTCTGACTCAAATCAGCCGTTTCTTTAAATGAGGATTGGGAATTGTCCCCGGACCGGGCAGGATTGGGTAGCTGAGTGCATTTCTGCCCAGAATGAGAGGGTTGCATTTCCTTCAGGAAATCCTGCCACTGAACATCCCAAGGTTGCTGGGAATTTTCTTCCGGCTCCTGCTTAATAAACCGGGAATCTAGTCCAACCGAGAAGTCTTGGATGGCTCCGAGCTGAACAGGATGAGAATTTTTCCGTCCTCTTGGAACTTTTCGTACCGGTCCCTGATTCTCCATTTCTATCCCGGCCTGCTGGAGAAAAAAAAAAATCCAACCTTCATCAGTTCAAAATAAAACACATATAGGCATACTGTACATACAGGTGGTCCTTGACTTCCGACCTAAGCAGATCAGTTGTTAAAGTGAGTTTTGCCCCATTTTACAATGTTGAGTGAATCACTTCAATTGTTATGTTAGTAACACGGTTGTTAAGCGAAGATGGTTTCCCCATTAACTTTGCTTGTCAAAAGTCGCAAGAGCAGATCAATGCGACCCTGGGACACTGCAACCATCATAAATATGAGCCAATTGCCAAGCAACTGAATTTTGATCTTGTGTCAGCAACGGTTGTAAGTGTGCAAAACGGTCAAAAGTCACTTTTTAAAGTACTGTTGTAACTTTAAAACAATCACTAAATGAATGGTTGTAAGTCAAGAACTACCTATATACATAATATGCCTCTCCCTCCCTTTCTCTACATCACCAGGATGTAAGTGCTGAATTGGTGTAGGGAGATTAAAATTAGAATAGAATAGAATTCTTTTATTGGCCAAGTGTGATTGGACACACAAGGAATTTGTCTTGGTGCAAATACTCTAATGTATATAAAAGAAAAGATACATTCATCAGGAATCAAGAATCATCAGCCACAATACTTAATAATAGTCATAGGGAACAAATTAAGCAATCAAATCATACTAGGAGACAGTCCATATGAACTGTAAGGATACAAGCGACAAAGTTACAGTCATACAGTCACAAGTGGGAGGGGATGGGTGAGAAGGAGCGATGAACAGTAAGAGTAGTGCAGACTTTGTATATAGTTGGATAGTGTTGAGGGAATTATTTGTTTAGCAGAGTGATGGCATTCGGGGGGGGAAAAAAACCGTCCTTGTGTCGAGTTGTTCTGGTATGCAGTGGTCTATAGTATTGTCTTGAGGGAAGGAGTTGGAACAGTTTATGTCCGGGATGTGAGGGATTCAGGCCTAGTTCCACCCATCTACCACAGAAGCTGCTGGGGGGGGGCACTCTGAGCCAGCCCCTCTCTCCCAATCTAGGGCTGTTGTGGGGGACAATAAGAAAGAGGGTACAAGGGACATTAATGGCTTTAAGCTCCTACATGAAAGATGGGATGTAAATCAGAAGCAACCTGGAATTAAGGAGAAACTTCCTCACAGTGAAAACGATTAACCAGTGGAACAGCTTTGCCTTCAGAGGGTGTGGGTGCTTCATCACTGGAGTTTTTTTTAAAGAAGAGAGCCACTTGTCTGAAATG
>BLBF01011878.1:0-10000 GCA_015471245.1 Laticauda colubrina | reverse complement strand
CAATCAGCCTAACATTGATACCTGGGAAGATACTAGAAAAGATGCTTTCAAAAGCAGATCTGCCAACATCTAGAAACAAGTAAGGTAATTAGCAGTCAGCATGGGTTTGTTAAAAACAGATCATGCCAACCAATCTTATTTCATTCTTCAACATAGTGACTAAAGCAGTAGACCAGCTAAATACTGTGGACATAATATATTTAGATTTCAGCAAGGCATTCAACAAAGTAGACCACAACCTACTCCTTAGTAAGCTAGAAAAAATAGATATAGATATGTAATTGATAGCATCACCTCCAGATGGATTCACAACTGGTTGACAAACCATACTCAATGAGTAGTCCTTAATGGTTCTCAGTCTACTTGGAGGGAAATAAGTAGTGGGGTGCCACAAGGTTTTGTCTGAGGCCCAGTACTCTTCAATATCTTCATTAATGACTTAGATGAGGGAATAGAAGAGGAACTTACCAAATTTGCAGATGATACTAAACTGGCAGGAATAGCTAACACCAGTGGTGGGATTCAAAAAATTTTCTACCGATTCTGTGGGCAAGCCTTGGTGGGCATGGTAGGGGAAGGATACTGTAAAATCTCAAAACAGTTTTAGGAACTGTGCTTGGCTAGTCTAGTAAAGAGAAGGACCAGGGGAGACATGATAGCGGTCTTCCAATATTTGAGGGGGAGGAAGGGGTCAAGCTATTTTTTAAAGCACCTGTAGGCCAGACAAGGAATAATGGATGGAAACTGAACAAAGAGAGATTTAATCTGGAAATTGACAGTGAGAACAATCAACCAATGGAACAGCTTGCCCTCAGAAGTTGTGGGAGCATCATCACTTGAGACTTTCAAGAAGAGATTGGACTGCCATTTGTCAGAAATGGTGTAGGGTCTTCCACTTGGGTGGGGGGTTGGACTAGATGACCTACAAGGTCCCTTCCAACTCTGATTATCTGTTTTATATATATAAATTACTATTTAAATGCAAACCCAACATGCCCATAATATAAATTTCAGAAAAGGGCATTTTGCAATAAAGCAGAGGAAGATTAGGAGTTCTCATTACTTTCTCAACAAATATGTTATTTCAATTATTCTTGAATATGTGTTTTAGTAAGATAAGAAAAATTAACTGTGAATACTATGAAACACATTTCAGTTATAGAAAAGAAAATGCAATTGAGAAAATAGCATCACAAATATAGAGACACAAATATTTAAAATATCTATGCTTCTGATTAAATATGGACAATTTGATAATTAAAATATAAAACTTATCATACAATGCTGATACTGTAAAAGATTATAGTCTTTTTTGAATGATGCTATAGTTTACAAGGTTGAAAATTGATGTGTTTTATCCAACTGAGAAATTAGTTTCCTTGATATTTTCTCTTTGAAGTGTTTTTGCTGTTGTTGCATTTGTAAAATGGGCTGTATATAAGCAATCATCTGCTTTGTTAATGAGTATTGTTAATGAATATTTTATACCTCAGAAAGTTGCAACGGACATTTAGCGCATAGATATATCTACATTCATGAAGTTTTTGTTCTGATATCATTTCTCCTTACTGCATAGCCTTTCCTTCACAGATCAGTCTAAATGGAAAAACCATAAAAATGTGTACCTGTCTTGACAACTAGTAAAACTAGGATATAAGGGATTCAGATCAGCTTTTTTTGAAAATCCCTTCTAAATTCCATAATATCCTTTTGGCACATTGCTCAATTGCTCACCATTTCAGATACAAAGATTCCATGCTAGGATTCAAGCACCTAGAAAAAATTGGAAATTCAAATTATCAAGAGAAATAACGAAGGAAAATTGCTTTTCTTTGCATGTCTACAGGCTAATGGTGCCAGAGTGCAATACAAAAATAATTTTATTTGCAATGGACTGAAAACTTAGTTCTACCATACCACTGTGTTTGCTCCATGCCCAAATCATCCCCAAACCACTCATATCATTCGGTCTTGCTTTACCTTGCTTCGACATCAGCAACATCATTACACAGCATTACACAGTTGTTTAATTTGACATTATTTTCCTCATTACCAGCTCTGATGTCCAAGTGCCATTGGCATGATGTGATTCTCACCAAGAGATCAGCTTTCCATCCTTCCCTCTGGAAAAGAAATGGGAACTGTGGAAGACTGTGCTTCTCTACTGTATCTGAACATTCTCCCAGAAGCATCCTGAGGCAAAGTCTAAGGCAGGCCAAAGCTCCATTTTTTTCTTGCTTCTGAATTATGGGAAGGAGCATGAGAACACTCCTCTTGAGATGCAGTGCTAGGGCTCATCATAAAACAATTAAGTTTTAAATTCAACTTTATATTACAATCTTTGGTGACACCATTTGAATCATTTGTTTGGATGACTAGAGCTATCTTTTTTGACATCATGGATTGGGACATATTCTTAAAAAAATAATTATTTTTTTATAAAAAAAAAGTTCTCCCTCTAATAAAGAACATCACTGTCACTACTCCTGGCAAATCCTGTTTTGTGTACAGAGGGTTTCTTGGATGTTCTGCTTAAGCACAATATTTTCTGTGAAATTTTGTCTCAAGATAAATTTGATTAATTATTTATTTTTAGGTATGACCTATATCTTCATCCAAAGAGAAAATTAGGTTGACACAATCGTTACAGGAAAGACTAAGAGCAGTCAACCTTAATCCAGGACTAAGTGGTTAATCTAATTTGCATCTTAGGCTTTATCCATATATCTGTTTGTTTAATAAGATCAGACTTTTTAGTCTTCTCTTTACCTATTTAACACACTGTTCATCTTTGGCTATTCTTGCAGTTAAGGAGAAAAATCTACCAGTTCCATTTCTTTGTCATCCACGTTTGAGGTCTTTAAGCATGCTTACTGAAATTATCTTAGTTATCTTAATAATTTCAATTAAACCAGATCTTTCACTTTCCATTTTACTTTATAATGGTTTCTTGTAAGTCTTCCTTAAGGCCCTGTCACACTGCCCAATGGATGCAAAACGTATGTAAAAGGACACAACGGACGAGCAAAATGTTCCATCCTTTGTTATCCGTTCTCAAAAGGGGCAAAAATTTGCATAACCGGAGCGGATAACATGGAAAGGAATGGACGCGGGGAGGACGCAGGGCAGATGGAAAGCGGATGCGGAACGGAAGCCCAGCGAATGGAAGTGGATGGGAGCGGATGGCACATCTGCTAGGCTTTCGGGGGACCTCAGCAAAGCAGACGCGGAACGGATACAGCGGATGCACAGCGGATGGACACCGGATGAAGCGGATGCAGAGCGGAAGCCTAGCAGATGCACAACGGAAGCCTAGCGGATGCCTTGCATTAATTCTGCATGCGGGGGGGATTTATTGCATCAGCCCCATGGATATAAAGGGAAGCAGCTCGCACGTGGCCAGCATTCAGAGGAAAGACCTGCTGCCGGATACATCGAGTCCTTGCCTACCCTGCCTGCATGCCTGCCTGCAAGCCTTGCTGCCAGCCTTGCTGCAAGCCTTCCTGCCAGCCTGCCTCCAAGCCTGCCTCCCAGCCTCCTGGCCGGCCTCCCTGCAAGCCTTGCTCTCTGCCTGCCTGCCAGCCTTGTTGCCAGCCTGCCTTCCAGCCTCCCTGCCATCCAGTCTGCATGCCAGCCTTGGTGCCTGCCTGCCTGCATGCCTTCCTGCCAGGCTTCCTGCCTGCCTTCCTGCCAGGCTTCCTGCCAGCCTTGGTTCCAGGCTTCCTGCCAGCCTTGGTGCCAGCCTTCCTGCCAGCCTTGGTGCCTGCCAGCCTCCCAGCCAGCCTCCCTACCAGCCAGCAACCCCACTACCATGGGGAAGAAGCGAAAGCCTCAGCAACCTGCCGCCACCCCTGGCAAGATGGACAGGGCCACCCTCCCGCCCCCTGTCCCTGACTCTGCTTCTGCTGAGGCTTCTGCTGCTCGGGCTCGCTCTTCTGGTGCTGGAGGTTCTGCTGAAGCTGCTCCTGGTGGTGGTGCTTCTGCTGGTGCTTACTCTGCTGAAGTGGCTCCTGGTCCTGCTGGTCCTGCTCATCCTGCTCGTGTTCCTGGACTTTCTCGCACTGCTCATACTGCTCGTGCTCCTGGTCTTGCTCATCCTGCTCATCCTGCTTGTGCTCCTAGTCCTGTGCGTGCTGCTGCTTCTGCTGCTGCTGAACCTGCTTGTGCTGCTGCTGCTGCTGCTGCTGCTGCTGATGATGATGATGATGATTATGATCCTGCTGGTGATGATGATGATCATGATGATGATCCTGCTGGTGCTAGTGTTTCTGGTGGTGTGGAGGAGCAGCCCCTACCACCTGGGAGCCCCTCTGATGAGGGCCCATCTGGTCCTGCCAAAGGGAGGAAGAGGCGTATGCAGGGACGGGAGAGGAGGCAACACTTCATTGAGGAGGAACACGAGGATGAGGTGCTGGAGTGGCTCACAGAGAACGACTATCTGTGGTGGAAGGGACACCGTCTCTACAGGGACACCAAGCGGAAGCAGGCTGCTTGGAGAGAGAGGGCGGAGAGTATGGGTTACACTTTGGAGGTGCTCCTCGGCTGGTGGAAGCACATGCACACCTGGTACGGGAAGCTGCACCTGAAGAAATCTGGCCAGGCCACTGTGAAGCTGACAGACAGAGAGACCTACGTCATGGCCAGGTGCAGCTTCCTGGAGGGTGAGATCCGCCACCGAGGAGCACCAGGAGCCCCTCTCACTACCCTCTTTCTCCGGCAGCCTGCTGAGACCCAGTACTCTTCCGGCCGAGAGTCAGTCCCTGTCTCCAGGCAGGTTTCTGTGGAGCGTGTCAATGCGGAGAACCCGCCGACAGGTGTTGTAACCGTGGTGGAGTGCGTGGAGGACTCCCTGGGGAGGTGGGAGAAAGGAGATGTGTCCACCACAGCCGTACCCACATCCACCCCCCCAGCTCCACCTCCACAGAAAGGCAGAGAGCCAGACAGCAGGAGGGGCAGAGCCACACTGTGCTGCTGGAGATCAGGGACACCATCCGCACCAGCATAGATCTCCTCTCTCAGCTGGTCAACACTGACTCCTCATCCTCCAACCGCAAGCCCTTCCTCACCTATGTCAACCAGACCCTCAGGAAAATGGAGGAACCCCAGTACCAGGTGGTGAAGGACCGGATCACCGAGCTGCTTCACAATCCTCCAGATCCAGAGGAACCTGCTCCCACCCAGTCCAGGTCTGCTCCTCCACCCCAGGTGATGTCCCTTCCATTCCAAGGCTTCCCACAGGCCCTCACCTACCAGAGCTATGGCTACCAGGAGGTTCAGCAGCACAGGCAGCAGCCCTTCCAAGTCCAGGCACAGAGTCATCGGGCGACACTGATGCCACTGGTTCCACTGATGCCACCGATGCCACTCACGTGAATGATGCCACCAATGACAGCGATGCCACCCACATCAATGATGCCACCCACGCCAGTCCTCACCCAGCTGCAGAGCAGACAGCCCCACTACACTACTCCTTCCTCCACCCCACAGCCAAGCCCGGCCTCAGTACATCTGTCATCAATACTGGGGCTGACACCCCATGTCATGGAGGAAGGACCTCTCAGCATCACGGGGCTGAGCCAGCTGTCCGAGACCTTTCTCAACATCGTCACCTGTTGTCCTCTCGGGGCCAGGCACCCCAATGACACCTCAGACCAGCACTGCAGCAGCACCCACCTCCACAGCACCTAGACCCTTCACCCCTGAGACTGGGCACACCTCCGAGTGACTGTGAAGACTGCCAGAGACTAGGTGTGGAGTTTATTTGGACACTTGACTTGGGTCATTTTTCTGTAACAGCTTGTTGTTCAAGAAAGTTTATCATTGATTCACAAATTTGCTTCCTTTATTTTTTTTAATAAAGCCTTGGTGGAAACTTTTAGAATTGGTTTAAGCCTTTGCATGCTTGTGGGATGGGTTAAGATAGCAGTGGGGTGGGCAGGGATATCTGTGGGATGGGCAGGGATACCTGTGGGATGGGTAGGGATACCTTTGGGATGGGTAATAGCTGTGGGATAGATAAACCTCCAGTGCAAGTGTGGTGGGACTGTATGGTCTACCCTCCCAGGTACCACACCTATGGCCCTTTTTTATCAATAACAATGTAAGCATTGATCCAAACATGTCAACACAAACACAACTCTTTATTAAACGCCCTGTTCATTGAAGGCCCACCCAACATACATGGCCCATTCTCATCCGTGTGATGAGACAGGCTGAAGGAAGAACCCATTAATCATCTATCATCCTGTCTTGCCGCTCCACTTCTCCAGCTGGGGAGTTGCACCAGTGTTTCAGGAGGTTACGCTGCTTCTTCACTTCATGTGAAGCTCTGTTGGGGCCTTGCACATCCTCAGTGTCGATCAGGTTTCTCCTTTGCCTCCATTCCCCAGGCTCCATGTCCCCATTGCCTTGTTGGAGGTCCACGAGCCTGTTCTGCAAGACTGGGTAGCAGGTGCACATGACATTGTGCAGGATGCAGCAAGCTTCCACGATCCTTCTCATGGTCTCTGGGTGATGCTGCATGGTGGTGAGAAGTACCTGGAACCTGTTGGCCAGGATGCCAAAGGCGTTCTCCACCACCCGCCTTGCCCTGGACAGCCTGTAGTTGAAGATCCTCTTTTCATGGGTGAGGAGTCTGGAAGTGTAGGGCTTCATGACGTAGGTTCTGAGGGAGAAGGCGTCATCCCCCACGATGAAGTAAGGCACATCTTGTGTGTCGTTGGGCAGGGGTTCTGGATCTGGGAAGCCCATGATGAGATTGCCTTCCAGCCCCTCCTTGAGGTCACTGGCATTGTATACCTGGGCATCTGAAGATGAGCTGTTGCCTGAAGCATCGATGTACATGAACTTGTAGTCAGCATCGACCATGGCAAAAAGGACGATGCTGAAGAAGCCCTTGTAGTTGAAATAAGTGGAGCCCAACTTGGGTGGTGCTTTGCAGGCCACATGCTTGCCATCAATGGCTCCAACGGTGTGTGGAAAGTTCCACCCCTGATACCACTGCTCTGCAACTTTCATCCATCCTTCTTCAGTGGAGGGGCACTGGAGGAGCTCCTCCAGGTATCCTTCGATGATGGCCTGCACCACTTCTCTGACCACAATGCTGATGATGTTGTGTGGCACCCTCCAGCCGTACTGAATGCTCCTGTAGGTGGTCTCTGAGGCCAGTTGGTGCAGAGTGAGTGCCACCTTGAGCTCAGGTTCCAGGCTGGGCCGGAAATTGGTGTTTGCCTTGGTCAACCTGGGTGTCAGCCGCTGCACAACTTCGTCAAACATGGCTGAAGGCATCCTCATGAAGTTCTGGAATGCCCGAGTGTCTTCGTTCCTGAGCTCCACCATCAGCTTGTTGTACAGTCCGTACCCTGCTCTTCTGGCAATCCATCTTCAGACCCAGACACTTCTTGGCTGCCTCTTTTTCTTCCCGTTATAGAGTTCACAGAGCCTGTAGATGGCTTCGCACTGTTGCAGAAGGATAGTGGCTGCCAAAAGGACTGTGTTAGGATCCACGGTGGACATGACTGGATGCTGTGGAAGAGCAAGAGTCAGATGAAGGCTGCAGAGTTTTGCACAGCTAGGCAGCTGGTCTGAAAGTGAGATGCAGGTGAGTTGCTTCCCCTTTTTATAGGCAGTATAGGTGTCCCTTTGCATCCTCTAGGCATCCTCTAGGCATCCTCTAGACATCCTTAATATCCGAGATAGGTCCCCTCTGCAAATGTTTTTTCCATTTTAAATGCTTTGTTTCCATGCTGTATCCACTAGGCATCCCTTCTGCATCTGTTCCGCGTCCGTTCTGCTTCCTCCCTGCGTCCAAGCGGATGCTAGTTGCACGGATGCGGAACGGATGCCTAGCGGATATAGCGGATGCGTAATGGATGCAGAATGGATGCCTAGCGGATGTGTAGCGGATGCAGAATGGACAAATTGGATACATTTTCCGCACACAAGTTTTGAGCAGCTCAAAACTTTCTGAGCAGATGAAATGTCAGTAGAAGGATGCTGGACGGATAGAGAGGAAGTAAAACAGAGGCAGTGAGTACAGAACAGATACATCGCGTTAACCAACGGATGGCAAGCTTTGTTGTCCATTTTACATCTCCTTTGCATCCGTTGGTGCAGTGTGAAAGGGGCTTAAGTTAAAGCTAACCAAGTTGTGTTCTCTGCCTATGTCACATTGTTCACAATTTGATCTCTCATTTTTAATTTCAAATTTCACTTCTGACATTTTTCTTTCATTCTCAGACCAGATGGATAGTTCAATCCATTTTCCGAAGGGATGATTGGTCCTAGAAAAAGATTCCCCAACTTTATTCAATAGTTCTTTTTTAAGTGAGAGTTTTAGAGAGTTGATTTCAAGAATGTTGTTTATTTAGATAGGAGGATGTGTCATTTTATTATTCTTGTCCACTACTCTGACTTTAATTTTTATAATAAATTTATTACATTGAATAGTTGACATTTGTGCTTTTACAGATAAAGAAAGATCAGAATTTTGATAGCAGATAATAAATTAATTTTCCACAGCTGCTCATTCACCAACATTTGAATTGTATATTTCATATGGTCCCCATCCTAGCTCTGAGATACTGTAACACAAAATTCTTCTTGATACATTGTGAAGTTGATGAAGATTCATAAGCTCCTCATTGGAACCAGTTTTTTGGGGGGATGAGCAGTTGCTATGATATCTCCTCTCTGTTCAGTTGTTGCTTTCCATAAACAAAACTGCCCCTGTTACAGAAGATGGTTCAGCTTGTCATTTCAAATATGATGCCTGTCATCTGTATATTTTTGATGGTTGAAATATAATTGCTCCTGTGGTTGACACTGATGAATGGTGTTGACTGGAATGCATTTGTCTGATTGCTTCAATGAATGATGCATCACCATACTTATTTCTGACTGACATTATACATACCACGCATAGACAAAAAAGGCTTCTTGGAAAAGCACGATTAACTTCTAAACAATGGAGATGCTAGTGAGATACAAACATCTCAGCAAAACATCAGCTTACATTCATTTCAAAACTATTGTTAACATTTGTATAAAAATTAGACCTGCAGTTTCATATCCACTTAATGGGCAGAAAATTCAAATGAATTCAGGAGTACAGTTGATTTAGAAAATCTACCGACTCTTATTAAAATGCCAGGTTTTTTTAGATATAAAAATAGATAACAAATAGACAAAAAAATAGAGCAACTAAATCATTTCAGAATTATTTCAACCTCAACATATAACATATAAGTTGTGCAATTCAATTAAAAAACAAACTGAAATATCTTAGGGCAGAAGTGTCAAACTCATGTCATCGTGGTGACATCATGTGACATATCAGGACTTTCCCTCCTTCGCTAGATCATGTGTGTACGTGGCCAGCATGTGATGCATCCAGCCCATGGGCTGGGAGTTTGACAACCCTGTTTTAGGTGGAAAAATAACAATAGAAAACTAGAATAATGTGGATGTATAAATGTTCACAACCTCTTAGGGATGAGGCTAGGTTCAGAATTAGCCAATCACATTCAAACTGATGTTAAATAGTGATCAGTACACATCTGCCTGAAGAAAGGCTGAAAGTACCTTTCTCTGAGGGTTCAAATTTTCCCGCTGGGAGAGCTCTGGTGCAAGGATACAGACAACTGCTTGAAAGCTGGATCTTTTATTTTCAGGAAGGATAGAAACAGTGTTCCTGCGTTCCTGGGGCTAGCTAGCTAACTTTGAATGATAAGTTCCCAATTTTATACCTTTTTCCCTTCCTTTATGTATAAGGTTTAGACACTAAAATCCTGTCAGAGTTTGTTTTTCTTTCTGCCAAAAGGCAACCTCAACGAGGTGCGAAAACAGACTCTGTGGGGCAGTTTCCTGTATTACCAGTTTTTTTCCTCTGATCTCTTTTAGTTTTTTATGGCTTTTTTTGTAATCTTCTATTTGTAATTCCTGCCTTTTGGCTGGTTTGGTATGTTCTTAATTGCTTGGCTTTTGTCTAGGGGCGTGTCTC
>BLBF01011874.1:0-10089 GCA_015471245.1 Laticauda colubrina | reverse complement strand
ATTGGAATGTGCTGAGATGAGTAGATTGACATTTGAAATTAGAGAACAAGAAGATAAACAATTTTATGCAATTTGGGGTTTTTTTTATCAATGGTTAGATGATAAAATACAATAATAGAGCATTAATATTATATATATGAAGAGTTTTTTAGGATTGATTTGTTATGATTATACGATAAATTATAGAATAAACTGTTTGAAGTATTGTTATCTCGCAAAGAATGAATGATTAAAAGTATAGTCAGAAAAAGATTTTTTTTTATTTTTTTTTAGTAATATTAGAATATGGATTGACAATATGAGTGGTTATGCAATATAATTGGAATTGACACTATAAAATGAATGCACAAAACTGATGAACCAACCGATACACCGGAAGTATATATGAGAGTAGATGTTTTTAATGTTTTGTATGTTTGTCTGTTTGTAGAAAATTAATAAAAACTTTATAAAAAAAAAAAAAGAACATTTTGGATTCTAGGATTTTTAGGGGAAAGTTACAATAATTTATTGGAAAGGTTATCCAATTTCACAAGCGACTTGGGTAAATAGCTGTAAAGTAAATGCTGATAGATTGGTAGGGAAATTCCATAAAAAATATCCACACAAGCCGAAACTGAATTCTGTGGGTGGCAGAGGAGGTTAAAATGAGCATTGTATGATTGTGTTTAACCTAATTTCGATCTTTGTGTATTTTATGTCATTGCAGGGGTTTCTTTTCAAATGGGGGAGGGAAGCCTGTCAAACCCGAAGTTGGCATATGTGTAGCCATTTTAGTTAGGCTTAGTATATATTCTTTTTCTTACTTTCTTTTTGGCAGTCATGGGGGAAAGGTTTCAGGCTTGCCACGTTCCTAAGGGAGGAGGAATGGAGATAGAGTTGTTTAGGCTAGGTGATTCTTCTTCCAGCAGGAAAACGAGCTGTCTGTGCTTAGGCCCCTTAAGGTGGAGATTTATGACATCAAGCAAAGTTGAATTACTTCTATGGGAGAATGTGATTTTTGGGGGTTGTTTCTAACTTCTAATATTGTGAAGTAATTCTGGGTTGTATCAGATCCGGAATTACCATGGACTTTGCCAATTTGATGCTTTCCTAAATAAAAGAAATTGTGTTGGAAGATGTTCTTTTCTTTTTAAATGGATTTCATCATTTGGAAACCTGACACTTACAGTGTTTTAGGTGGCTGGACATATATTTCCTTCTCAAAATTACTGTATGTGTTGCCACTCTCCAGCTTTCCCCCTCAAGTCCTCTGTGTGCTTTCTGATTGATGTTCCATTGTGGTATGTTGGGTTAGCTCAGTGGGATGTGTAAGGCTAGCCATTGTGTTTTTAGCACATGTATGTCAAGAAATCCATACACTTGGAAGTATTTGGAGGCATGGAATATATCCAGAGGTGGGTTGCTGCCAGTTTGGATCGGTTTGCTCAAACCAGTTGTTCCGATTCTGTGCAGTTCAGAGAACCGGCAAATTGGACCATTGGCTGGCCCACCCCCACCCATTGTTGGTTGTTCTCACTGTCAGAAAGTTTCTCCTTATTTCCAGGTTAAATCTCTCCTTGTTCAGTTTCCATCCATTATTCCTTGTCTAGCCTACAGGAGCTTTAGCAAATAGCTTGACCCCTTCCTCCCTGTGGCAGCCCCTCAAATATTGGAAGACCTCTATGAAGTCTCCCCTGGTCCTTCTCTTTACTAGACTAGCCAAGCCCAGTTCCTGCAACCATTCATTGTATGGTTGCAGGAACAATTAGGGTTGGAAGAACCCAAAGAAAACAACAAGAAGAAGGAGGATGAATGACTGAAACTTTTTAAGATTCTCGGACTATAAGCAATTTTTGATTTTTCTTTTGGTCCCTTATTTTCTTGCTATATTTTTCTGTTATTTTTTTTCTTTTTCTCTTTTTCCCTATTTTCCCTATTTCCACTTTTGGATTACAGTTATCTGCTATACTCACTTCTTCTTGTGGATTACAAATATTAAAAAGATCCAAGATGAGGAAAGCATCATCAGCACCGTCAGCAGCATCCTCGTCAGCAGCTTCAAGTCCCACGGGACAGAGGACCTTGGATGCTTTACTACAACAAGAGAAAGCAAATGCCTTGCAGACAGAATTGAAAGGATGATCCAAGCATTGCATGATGATTTCAAAGAGGTTTAAAAAATGGGGAAAATAGAAGACAAACTAGAGAAAGTAAAGAATACATTGGAAAATATTCAACAAATGATGGCAAATAATGAGCAACTATACAGAAAGTAGAAGAAAAAGTCAAACGAGCAGAGAAAAAAGTGGATGAAGTTGATAATAGACTTACATTGGCAGAAAAAAATAAAAAATAATAATAAATAATCTCTTTGGAGGTAGACAGCCCTGTGGTTCCAGAATATGGAGGAGAAAGCATAACAGAAATAATGGCAGAGCCACTGGCAGGGGCCCTAGAAGTAGATAAAGAAAAAATCTTGGTAGATAATTGACGAGAAATTTAGAGTCAATATTAGATATGTGGTGAGACATAGACTTCCCAGAGAAGTCCATGTGAGATTTACAAAAAAAGCAACAAAGACAGAAATTCTACAAAGAGCGAGAATACAAGGAGAAGGAAATAGTAGTATTAAAACAGATTCTGAGGAGAGTAAGAGAAATCAGAGGGAATATCTATTCTTATCAAGACAATTAATAAAACATGGAATAAATTCTAGGTGGCTGATTCCAGAAGGAATATTGATGACCTGGTTAAAGCAAAGACACAGATTGGAATCTATAGAAAAAGCAGAACAATTTTATGAGCAATATTTTTGTGCCACAAGAGGAAACAGGAATAAGCGATAAAGAAGAACCAAAATAAGGAGGAATGATGGAAGAGAGGAATATACAAGAAAAAGAAGATGGAAGAGATCGGGAGGAAATAGCTATAAGAGAGGGTGCAAGAGCAAAAGAACCAAGAGAAAAAAGAATGACTAGAGAGACAAATCTATCTACAAATAACTATGGATAAAACATTTACTATCAATCAATATAAATCGATTGAATTCAACAATAAAAAGGAAAAGGATTTTCAGCAGATTAGAAAAATTAAAATTGGATATACTTTGTTTACAAGAAGTTCATTTAAAAAATCAACACATGAAAATATTGGAATATCCCAAAACTGGGAAGTTATATACTTCTTTACCACAACAAAAGAAAAGGGAATAGCCCTATAAATAAAAGAAACAATAAGTGCTAAACAAATTTTTACAGATAAAGAAGGGAGAATCTTGATGGTGGAAATTGTTCTGTTTGGAAATAAGGTGCGCAAGACCAGGTTCTAACAAACAGCTCTTTATTCAAACAGTAAAGTAACTGGTAACAGAACATTGGTTCAAGCTGCGGCAGTCCTTCTTATAGCGGCTTGCTCACGGCTTGTGGCCAATGACAGTTGTTTGAGTGCTCCCGCTGTTCGGCGGGCCAATCGGTATGGCTCTTAAGTAACCAATCCGAGAACGGCCTTTTCGGCCAATCAGATTGAGATATTTGGAGTCTACCAAGTTCTATATACAACACCTCTCCCCACTTGGTTGCGTCCAATGTGCGTAATGTAGTGACGCAGGTAGGTGGGGCTTTTGCGAGTCCTGGTTGACCTGCGCAGCTCAGTTTTAGCATGGTCTTCAAGCGGTTCGGATGGGATTGCTTTTTCTCTGCGTCTTCTCCATGGAACCTCCTGGAAGGGTGAGTCAGCCTTGCCGCTCCCACCTGAGTTTCTCAGGCCGGTTGAGGTGGCTCCGCCACTCCCTCCTGGTTCATCTGGGCTGGTCGAGCTGGTCTGGCTGTCTCCTTCCAGGAAGGCCTCACCTTATTCTTCTGCTCCTGGACTTCTTCTCTGGAGGTCGTCTAACTGTGAGTGCTCTTTTTGTTTTATTTGAGTTTCTTGTAGTGATTGTTGTCATGTTGTTGGAGGTTCGTCTCTCCCTTTTTTATTATTTTGTGTTTCCTCCCCCTCCTCGGTTGTTTTTAGTTCATTTATTTGCGGTGCTGGTATGGTGTTGCGTTCTAGTGTTCGAGAGCAAAGCTGGTCAATGTGCCACTTCCATGTTCTACCATCCAAAACAAGTCGGTAAGACCGGGGGCCTGTGATTTGGGTAATTGTGGCTGGAAGCCATAATGAGTCCCCGGTAAGGTTTTTTGCATAGACTAAATTGCCGATTTCAAATGATCAATATTTACTGGAGGAGTCAGGGGGTTTGTCCCAGGTATAGGTGGGGTGCAGTCTATCGAGGTGGGGACACAGTTTCCTACCCATGAGGAGTTCTGCTGGGCTTTTGTTGGTTGTTGTGCTAGGGGTGATATGTTGGAGTGTTAACAATCTGTTAAGTTTATCTTGCACATCCCCCGTGTCCATTTTTTCTAGGCCCTCCTTAGTATAACGAACCATGCATTCAGCCCATCCATTTGAAGCCGGATGAGCCGGCGCTGTCAGGGCATGTCGGATGCCCTGTGCAGCCAAGTACTGCCCGAATGCTAGAGTGGTAAATTGGGGCCCATTATCCGAAACAATTACATCTGGCAGTCCATGCGTAGTGAAAAGTTTGTTTAACTGTTTCATGATTGCCTCGGTAGTAGTGGATGCCATAATAAAGACTTCTAACCAGTTTGAGTAGGCGTCCATGATTATAAAATAGGTGTTCCCTTTTGTAGGCCCAGCAAAGTCAATATGCAGTCTTGACCATGGGCCTCTGGGAGTTTTCCATTCCATAACTGGTGCCAGTGGGGGGGTAGGCCATGATTTTTGGCAGTCATGACATGTTTTCACCCATCGTTCAATGTCCTTGTCCAGCCCTGGCCACCAGACATAGCTCCTGGCCCGGGCTTTCATTTTGACTATGCCTGGGTGCCCCTCGTGCAACATGCACAACACCTCTTCCTGTAATTTTTCTGGGATTACCACCCTGTTCCCCCACAATATACAGCTTTTTTCAATAGCACAGTTCAGTATGTCAGCGAAAAGGTTTAAAAGTCTCACTTTTGTTTTCATCCAGCCAGCCCTTACCTACCCAATGCAGGATTTGAGCTGTCAGCGGGTCTTTCGCGATAGCTTTAGTGACGTCTGCTGCGGTTAGTGGCAGATTCGGCCAGGACTCGATTTGGAGAATGGAAATGGTGGGAACTGGGTAGTCTTCTGTGTTGGGCAGTGGGGAACAGTTCAAGGCATCCGCATGGGTGATGGTCTTTCCTGGGCGATGGAGGAGCGTGTAGTTGTAGGCAGTGAGGAATTCAGACCACCTCATCATTCTTGATGATAGAAGGTTCGGGATTGGTTTGTTTCCTGCCAGGATCCCTAGCAGGGGTTTGTGGTTATGATAATTGAAAAAGTCCTACCATAAAGGTATTCATGGAATCTTTTGATGCCGGCTATGATTGCGAGAGCTTCTCGGTCGAGTTGGCTATAGTTTCTTTCCGATTTTGACAGTGTTTTGGAGTAGAAGTCGATTGGTGCCTCTGCCGTCTGGTAGCTGGTGGCTCAGTATGGTGCCGATTCCAAAAGGTGATGCATCACAGGTGACCGTCAAAGGCAAGGTGTTGCTGTACTAGATCAAAACAGTGTTTGACATTAATAAGTCATCGATACTTTGGAATGCTGCTTGTTCCCGGTGGCCCCATTTCCATATAGTTTTTTTGTCTAACAACCAATGTAAGGGTTCTGCTACGGTTGCTTTTTGGGGTAGGAATACATTGTAGAAATTTATGAGACCGAAGAATACTTGTAAGTCAGTTTTGATCTTAGGTCTAGGTGCGTCTTTGCCTTTTATCTTTTTTTCAGTGGGGTGTATCCCTCGCTCATCTGTGAAATAGCCTAAAAATTCTACTTGATTGGTGGCTAATTTACATTTTTCTCTCTTGACTTTAAGCCCTGCGTCTCTGAATCATCGCAAGACTTCTTTTAGTCTACTTTCTAGTTGGTTTACCTTCTTTGCTGACACCAGTACATCATCAAAATAGGGGATGACTCCCTTGATTTCGTTTAGAAGGTGCTCCATGAGGCTTTGGAAAATGCCTGGGGCAACGCTAACGCCAAATTGTAGTCGGTTGCACTTGAATGCCCCCTTGTGTGTGACTATAGTCTGTGCCTCTGCAGTTGTGGGGTCAACTGGTAGCTGTTGCTACGCTTGTGCGAGATCGAGCTTCGCAAAAAATTTTCCTCCCCCAAGTGAGTGCAATAAGTGTTGCACTACCAGTACTGGGTATGCGCTTTGCTGGAGCACATGATTTAGGATTGCCTTATAGTCTCCACAGATGCACACTGACCCATCTGGTTTGACAGGAGTCACGATGGGTGTTTCCCACCTGGCATGGTCAATTGGCTCTAACACCCCTTGTGCTATAAGTTTGTTTAGTTGTTCATCTATTTTTGGTTTTAAGACAAAGGGAACGCGTCTGGCTTTGAGCCTGATGGGAGCTATCTTTGGGTCTAGGCTAAACGAGATTGGGGTCCCCTTGTACATGCCTAGGGTCCTGTCAAATACATCCTGGAACTCTTGCAACAGGTTCTCTTCCCAGTTGGCCGCAACAACACTGTTGATCCCTGTCACTCCGATTCCCAGGGGTGCGAACCATTCGATACCTAGCAGACTAAGGTGATCATGGTCAATGATTGTTAGAGGCAGGATTTTAGCGTGATTTTTAAATTCAACTAGGAAATGTCCAAAGCCCACTACAGGGATTCAATTTCCCTGGTAGTCCTTTAATATCAGTTTTTGTTGTTCCAGTTCTCTTTGCTTGATGTCTGGTATCAGGCGTCTAATAGTGTCCCAAGATACCATTGATAAGCATGATCCGGAGTCTACTTCCATCTCACAGGGCTTCCCTTCAATGTTCACCTTTACCCGGACCTTTTTTACATTTGCTGCCCTGGCATTTCCGATGGTTATTGTCTGGTGCGTCTCTTCTCTGTCGCTCGTTCGTCAGTTTCTGTCTCACAGTTCCACCTGCTTCTGGTTTGTCTCTCTTCAATTTTTTTGGGGGTGTGTGCTGCTGCATCTTTTAGGACTATAGCTCTTTTTGTTTCGGCAGACCCTTGCAATGTGCCCCACAGCCAATGTGGGCTGTTTCTTGCTTCCTTCCACCCTCTTTTCTCTGGTTTGATTTGGCGGATCTGGAGTTGCATTCATTTGGCACATAGTGGCTGCGGATTTCTTTGCTGCTTCAGCAGCGGCTTCTGCAATGGCCTTGGCCACTGTAATATTCAGTCTGTTAAGCAGCTTGCTTTGGAGAGTAGCATCCTTCAATCTGAGGACCACGCGGTCCCTCATGGCCTTGTCCATGTTCTGGAACTCACAGGCTCCTCCGATATTTCTCAGGGCTCCTATGAAATCTCCGATGCTCTCATCTTCCTTTTGGTCTCTTTTGTAAAACTCGTGCCTTTTGATCAGGTTGGGGAGACCACAGGTGCATAATGGGCTCGGAGCATTCTGTTCGGCTCAGGCCATGCCATCTGCTTAACGTCTCTTGGTTTAGCTAGCGCCTTTGCCATTTTAAAAACAGCTGGTCCACAGTGCATGAGGAATACAGCCCTCTTCTTCTGGTCAGATATCTCCTGCAGCTCATTGCTTTCTAGAAACATTAGGAAGCAATCAATACGATTGTACGACTCCCAATCTTCCTCGGCTGGGTTGAACAGTGTGGGTGGCGCATTGTTACCGGCCATCTCTGTTGTTCGGTTCTGGTTGCCGCGTGCTTCGGTCTCACCTTCTATGACAATCCTACCTTTGTCGCCAGTGTTCTGTTCGGAAATAAGGTGCGCGAGACCGGGTTCTAACAAACAACTCTTTATTCAAACAGTAAAGTAACTGGTAACAGAACATTGGCTCAAGCTGCGACAGCCCTTCTTATAGCGGCTTGCTCACGGCTTGTGGCCAATGACAGTTGTTTGAGTGCTCCCACCATTCGGCAGGCCAATCGGAATGGCTCTTAAGAAACCAATCCGAGAACGGCCTTTTCAGCCAATCAGATTGAGGTATTTGGAGTCTTGTAGAGACTTGTATATTGGAGAACTTGTATAGAACCAAGTTCTATACACAACAGAAATAATGATGAACAATAAGCTGATATATGCACCAAATGCTAATCAAGAGGACTTTTACGCAAAACTTCATAGAAAGATAAAAGAATTGGAGTGTGAAAACATCTGTACCCTGAGAAATTTTAATGCAATCATGGAGGCAGAATTGGACTATAAAACCAGAAAGATAAATAAAAAAAGGAAAACACTTCCTGAGACTTTTTCTAAAATGGCGAAAGAACTAATTATTCAAGATGTTTGGTAAGAAAGGCATCCCAAAGAAACTCAATATTCTTTCTATTCAAACAGACACATGTCCTGGTCAAGAATAGACATGATATGGATGACAGCAAAATTGAAAGCAGATGTACAAGAAATAAGTATAGAAACAAGCAATTGAGCAGATCACAACCCAATAAAAGTTATATGAAAGGGACAAAAAAACACATTGAATGAAAAAAATTTTAAAGAGAAGGAATGTATCTAATTTATGGAAAAAGAACTAGACTTTTTCTTTAAAGAGAACAGAAAAGAAGAAACATCATTACAAAATGTATGGGACACAGCCAAGGCATTTATTAGAGGACTACCTATAACATATAGAGAAAAACAGAACAGAAAAAAGAAAATCAAAGGATATTAGAAGAAGAATATAAGACATTAGAGACAGAATTGCAAAAAGATCCACAAAAAAGCAAATAAAGAATCAAATGGATTTAATGAAACACAAACTAATCTTAATGGATAAAGATGAACTAGCATGGAAAATTAAAAGTATTAAACAGAACTTTTTTGAAAATGCAAACAAACCAGGAAGGTGGCTGGCCCGTTACGTTAAAAAGAGAGAACAGTAAGAAATTGGTAGATAAACTAATGGACAATGAAGGGAAAATTCACTATCAAAATGAAGATAAAAAAGAAAATGATTCAAGACTACTACAAGGTAGGTGGGGCCAGCTGCTGAGCCAACCAGGTGAGCAAAACGACTTCACGTGGTGCACAGCCATTTCTGAGCCACTCTATCAGCTCTACAGAGAGATTTGGAGCTGTGGACTCTTGGAGGGGGACCGGAAGGAAAGGACAATCAGTGGAGCGAGTTTTAGGCAGCGGCTGAAACTCAAAGGCTGATGGATCAAGGGAGGAAGAAAGTAGCCTTCAATGGCTGCCACAGAGGCTTAACAGCTGGACAACAAAAGCAGTGAAGTGGCAGAACAATAGAGTGACCGGAGCTGGCAGGAATCAGACTCAATGAGAAATGTGAATGAATCTGGGAGAAATAACTGTCCGGAGGATTCCCCAATGAATTAAAAGCTAGGAGAAGTATAAAGAGGGAGGAGGGTTCCCTTCCCCCTCTATGATAGTGGTGAAGATCTTGGGGGAAATTAGGAATCCCAAAACAAATTAAGAGCAAGGAAGAGCTGCACTAATAGGAAAAGTGACTGCGACAATTCAAGAGAGATCCTGGCCGGAGTTTTTTGAGGATTTTATGAAAAGATATTTGAAACAAAGAAGGGAAAACTGATTAATATGTGGAGTTGATTATCACTTTGGACAGTGACAGTGACAGCAGTTTTAGCATGGAACTCTATTATAGAAAAAGCATAAGAGAGACATCTTCTGGCCATTTGTTGGTCAAAAAAGAATTGATTTGCAAAGCGATTGACAGAGGAAACTGAATATTTTTTTTTTAAAGAATTTTATTAATTTTCTACAGACATAACATACAAAACATTAAAAACATCTACTCTCATATATACTTCCGGTGTGTCGGTTGGTTCATCAGTTTTGTGCATTCATTTTATAGTCTCAATTACAGTTATATTACATAACCACTCATATTATCAATCCATATCCTAATATTACCAAAAAAAAATTAAAATAAAGTCTTTTTCTGACTATACTTTTAATCATTCATGCTTTGTAAGATAACAATACTTCAAACAGTTTATTCTATAACAAATCATATAGTCATAACAAATCAATCCGAAAAACCCTTCATAGATATAATACTAATGCTCTATTATTGTATTTTATCATCTAACCATTGATAAAAAA
>BLBF01011871.1:0-17191 GCA_015471245.1 Laticauda colubrina | reverse complement strand
GGGGGGGGTGAAGGGGAGGAAAAATGACGTGAGGCAGCAGAAGTAGGAGGAATGCCAGTCAGATTATTTAAAGTGTAAAGACAAATGTTAAGAGAATTTTGCAATGCTGGGAGGTTGGGAGGTTTTTCCCGCAACGAATATCGATCAAGAGCACGTTTCAAAGATAAGTGAGCTCGTTCCACAATAGCCTGCCCCTGGCTGTTATAGGGAATCCCAAACTTGTGAGTTACATCCCATCTGTTACAGAAGTCCTGGAAAGCAGAACTCGTATAGGCAGGTCCATTGTCTGTTTTGATTTCTTTTGGACGTCCCAGCGAGGCAAAGGTACGAATTGAATGATTGATGACATGTTTTACAGTTTCTCCCCTTTGAGGAGTAGCCAGAATAAATCCTGAATATGTATCGATGGAAACGTGCAAATATTTCCAAGGGGCAAAAGGTGGATACTGAGTTACATCCATTTGCCAAATTTCACAAGCTTTTAATCCTCTAGGATTTACTCCTATGGGAATGGAATGTCCTTGCTTACTACATGTGGGGCATTGTTGAATAATGGCAGCAGCTTCTGCCTGAGTTAGAGAAAATTGTTTTTGTAATGCTTTTTTATTTTGGTGAAAATAGTCATGGCTTTGGGCTGCTGTCAGATTACAAATTGATTTACCTGATGCAGCTGCTGCAGCAGCGTCTGCCACCTTGTTTCCCTCCTGTAAAATACCAGGAAGAGGTTGATGGCTTCTGATATGTGCTACAAAGAATGGATGCGTACGGCTGTTGATACATTGTTGTATAGGAAGCATCAATTTTAACAAAGGAACAGATATGCTAGGAAATAAATAGGCTTGATATATATTTTTCAAAATCTGAGAAACGTATAAGGAATCTACTATTAAATTAAAAGGAGCTTTTTGAAACTGTTGAAACGCAATAAGAGATGCAGCAAGTTCTGCTTGTTGAGCAGAAGATTGCGGAGGGGTAATTTTAGTTTTCCACTCTCCCTCCTGGTACCATGCACAAGCACCATACATTTTCCCCCCATCAGCATAAAGCGTAGGTGCATCAACTAATGGAGATATTGAGAGAGGAGATTGCCATTCAAAAGGGAGAGTTTTAAGAAAAGTGAAACGTGGGTCTGCTGGTAAATGGCAAGAAGTTTGCCCTGGCCACTCTTCTAAAGCGTATTGTAGTTCTTCTGAATTATACCATAGCATTTCCCACGTGGTCAGTGAGCAAGGAGTGAATATTGCAACAGGCTCACATCCCATGAGTTGTTTACATCTTTGTCGACCTTTAAAGATCAACTGGGAATATGCAGAGGCTTTACTAGTGATTGTGGTTCGTGGGGTGTGAGACAAATGCAGCCATTCTAAAATCAGAACCTGTGTCTGATGAGATTGCATAATAACAGCTGTTGGTCTCTGAACAGTATTTAGTAAGGCAATTGATAAAGGGCAATTCTCTATAGCTCGATCCACCCATCGAGTAGCCAGTGAATGAGAAACGTCTTTTAATGCCTGCAACTGCTCTTTATTTAGAATGTTAACATCAGACGGGGCTTTACCTTGTGTGAGGGCATTAAAAAGAGGAGCTAATGTAGCTGTGGTCAAACCCAAATAAGGACGTGCCCAATTTAAGGTTCCTAGGAACTGTTGTAAGATCACAAGTGTGGGTTTCGGGGGAAGTGTTGGAAGGGGAAGGGAAGGAACAGCAGCTGAAGCAAGTAACTTGCGACCTAAATAGGAAAAGGGTGGTTTGGATTGTATTTTTTCTGGGGCTATTGTGAGACCTGCTTTACCGAGAATGGAGGTCAGGCACGGCAGAGTTTTTAATACCGTGCCTTTTGGGCCAGGTGCAGATACCAATATATCATCCATGTAATGATAGATTAAAAAGTGAGGATATTTGTCCCTGTATGGTTGCAAGGCTAAATCCACAAAAAATTGACACATAGTTGGACTGTTTAACATGCCTTGTGGTAAGACTTTCCATTGATATCGTTTGGTAGGTCTCTGATTATTTAAGGTTGGTACTGTAAAAGCAAATAGTTTTCTATCTAACTGGTGTAATGGAATGGAGAAAAAACAGTCTTTTAAATCAATAATGATAAGGTCATACTCTTGAGGAATTATGTTAGGATTTGGAAGACCACATTGCAGGGGTCCCATTGGAAGGAGGACCTAATTCACAGCCCTTAAATCCTGAAGGAGGTGCCAAGCGCCGTTTTTCTTTTTGATAACAAAAACTGGGGTATTATATGGACTCAATGAAGGTTCTAGATGACCTCTATCTAATTGTTCTTGAACAAGAGAATGTAAGGCTTCAAGCTTTATAGAAGGGAGAGGCCACTGATCAATCCACACAGGGTTATTGTGAGTCAAATGCAAACGAAGCATGGTTAGTGGAGGGTAAGTTGTGCATTAAACTGTGACATAAGGTCTCTTCCCCACAAATTAGTATACAGAGGAATTACAGCTGGTTTAATATAAGCAACACATTGAGACTTAGGGGAATGGGCTTTTACCCAGTTTCTGCTAATGCGAGTCTCCTGGAGTCCCCCCACTCCTCTCACCGCTGGTGCCACATCTGCAGGCCAGGTGTTTGGCCACTCAGCGGTTTGGATGACGGAAATATCCGCTCCAGTATCTAAAAGACCAAGAAAGGATCGACCATTCAATAAGAATGTTACCGTAGGTTTTGGTTGACTGATTGGTCTTTCAATTGCATAGAGTTGCTCTTGTTGTTGGTCTAAGAGCACAATCATTTTTGCCACAACATCCCCCTCATTTATAGTAACTTCTGTATTAGCTAGTACAGACAGACAGACATCAGACAATACAGTGGGATCATGCAGAAAAGGAGAGGCAAGAATACCTTGTTCAGCTAAATCCCTTACAGGAAAGACTAGCACTGGAATATCGGGGGGCATATGAAAAGGCTGAACAGGACGTACAAAGAGAAAGTCTGCGACACCAGGAAGATAAGTAACAGTTTCATTAGCAACAAGATCGTCAGCGAAAGAAGAAAAGTTGCAAGTTTCAGCAGCCTTTGTTGTGGGGCTGGCTGCCTGCCCCGTTTCTAGTTTCCCTGATTCAAAAAAGGTTTTTGAATGATTGCAGGGTTATTCTGCTGTTCATTCTTTTGGACTCTGCACTGATTAGCCCAGTGACAGCCCTTTTGGCATCGAGGGCATGGCGTCTTTGGGCGAGCTACCTGGTTTCTTGACATATTTGCTCCCCCGCCCGGGGCTCTGCATTGGCTCTTAAAGTGACCTGGCTTGCCACAATTAAAACAATTGCCCATTTTGCGAGTATTTTGTTGGGAAATGGGAAGAAGAGAGCTCATGTTCTGCTGCATGCCTTCAGTAATGGCTGTAGCCAGAGTAGACATGGAATGGGATTTGGTTCCTATGATTCGGCAGGCTGTAAGATAATCTGCCAAGGTAACATTTTTCTTTTTAATTAATGGTTGCAAAACTTTCTGACAATCAGCGTTTGCGTTTTCATAAGCAAGTTTCAATTGTAATTCATTACAAGCCTCCTCATTATCAATTTGTCTCTCTAAGGCTTCTGTGAGATGGTTTATAAAGGAGGAAAAAAGCTCAGAAGGTCCTTGAATAACTTTAGAGAAAGATTTTGGCACGCATCCCGCATTATCAACCTTTCGAGCAGCGGCCAAAGCACAATCCTGTAGTATAGGGAAAGCAGCTGCGTCTGTGGCAGTCTGCTGGGCAACGGTAAGCATAGTGCCAGTACCGTTAAGCATATCTAGAGTGACATTTGCCGGTAAGCCTCTAGCGGCTGCGGCTGCAGTACGCTTATGAAATTCTGACTCCCAGACCAAAAAATGTGAAGGCGTGAGGATCATGGCAAATAATGTACGCCAATCAGCATTTATCAAGTCAGCTCCTGGTTGGGCTATTGATCCTAAAAGACCCTGTACATAGCGAGGTTGAATACCATTTTCCTTGCAAGCTGCTTTTAAATCCTTAATTATTTTGTGCGGCATTGGGGTATACTGAGGAGCTGGAGGATTGCCGGTTTGTATGATAGGATAAAGGGAGGCAGCTGCAAGGGTGTCCTCATCCATTTCTCCTTCAGAAAAGGCTTGTTGAATGGCTTTTACAACACCCCCCCCACCTTGGGAGGGTGGTGGAGGACACGAGAGCTCTACATTTAAAGAAGTGGATTGGATGGAGGGAGGCTCTCGTAATGACTTACGATCATTGGGAGCGGAGGGTTGAAGGACAGGAAAGTTATCATAACTTGGTGGAGGAGATTCAAATACACTCTCTGCTTCTATTTTATAATGGACTTTTAAAGCCTCCATAATTTTCCTCCAAGTGACCAAAATGCCAATAGGTGCACAAGGAGGATTGTGGAGATAGTCACCAATTTTTTGCCAAATGGAGATTTTTAAGGACCCTTTCTCTGGATAAGTGGGACAATGTTGCCACACATAAGTCAATAATGTAGCAATAGGTTTAATTTTTACAGGCGAGCCCTTTAAATTAGCAGAATATTTAGAAGAAGAAGCGACTAACTCCCTCAATTCCTTCAGATGCTCTGTCTGTTGTTGAGAAAAGTTTCCGCCCATACTTACGAAAGTCGAGACCGTGTTTCAGATCCGATGATGTGCAATTCGCTTCAGGCCTGGCGATGCACAGCTCCCATCGAGCGGGTAAGATATGAGTGCGTTGCGGCGTATCCCCCTTAGGGAATCACGTCGGGGTCACCAGAATGCGGTATCTGCTATCCCGCATCAGATGGGCGTCTCATGATAGGGAGCGAAAGGAGAAAGAAACGACAGGAGACAAAGTTTCTCGGGATGAGTGCGCCCAGAATGTCTTGGCACACGCTCTTTTATTATGCTCATTCAAAAGGGGGTGATTGTTTATTCAGAGCCTAGGTCAAGCCCAGGTCAGACAGGATACAAAGGATTTACAATAGCTCAAACAAGGTAAGATACAAGGTCAGACAGGATGGCAAGATTTATAATTTGATCAGGATATTCCTTCTTCACAAAGCTGCATGCCAGACAATGTAATCTCAAATGTAAATAGGCTATTTCTACAGAGGTTTAGCTCCTTGTCTCTGTACGTGCCCTGTAAAAGGTCACTGAGGAGACAGAAGCTCAATGATTACACGTGAATGATACAATGTTGCAAATGCCGGAATGATACATAGTTGCAATGATACACAGTTGCAAACACATGAATGATACATAGTTATAACATCTCCTCTGTTTTTATTATTTATGACGAGTCTTCTTCCTTGTCCAAGAAGACAGGAACCTTTTTTCTGTAATGTTCACCGTCCCAGTCATCTAGGCAGGAGTGCGCCCCGTCAGCGTCAGGGTTTTCCAAGGAGCGGTAACTCAGCAATGACATTTTTTCATCCGGTGTTAAGGACTTAACATGAGCTTGCAATAACACATTAACATTAGCAGTTATGGAGGATAATTGATTTTTCAAAAATTTCAAATTTCTATTAAAACAACAAGGTCCTATAATACATATCAATATAATGATTATTAATGGTCCTGCCAATGCAGTTATAAGGGTTGTAAGCCATGGTGAAATAGAAAACAAGCCTTGATACCAATTATACATGTTTAACCTTTCGTTTTCTCTATCTTTTAAGTGTTTTTCTAATTCTTTCATAGAATCCAACACGATCCCCCTGTTATCAGCATAAAAACAACATTCTTCTTTAAGCGCAGCACACAATCCCCCTTGTTTTAAAAATAGCAGATCTAAGCCTCTACGATTCTGCAAGACCATTTCTGAGAGGGACGTCAAGGAGTTTTGCAAAGCTGTAATTGATTTCTCAATTTGTAATAAATCATCATCAATGACTAAACCCAGAGCTGTAATTTTTTGGTCAGAGACAGCTAGTCCTGCAATGCCCGTGGCTGCGCCCGTGGTGCCCAAAGCAAGCAGTAAACCTACAGTGAGAGTACTAATAATTTCCCGCTTTGCTCTGAGGGGGTATTCCATGGGTGCCTGTAGGGATATAAAATCATCAGAGTTATACACGTTAATTTTTGGTACAAGCCATACTTGAATGCAAAATGATTTGGATTTAATAAGTTCATCCCCGTAGACACATGCTGTGAGACCGGTGGAACAAGCCCAGACAGAGTTATTGCCAGGAATAAAATACATTCCTTTCAGGCGTGATGTTAAATTTCCTCCTGAAGTGGTGTAGACTGCAGAGTATCCTCCGATGGTGTGGGTGCGGCCAAGGCGGTTCTTAGGAAGATATACATTACAATGATAGCCATTAGAAACATTATGACAATATTGTGAGTAATTGGATGGAATATTTCCTAAGCAACAACCAACCTCAGTGATGGAAGAAACAGTAATAGTGGAGTTCCTCCAACGGCAACGTTCGTCTGATGTGGAATTAGCAATGGATTCTTGGGAAGCGATGGCTTCATAAAAAGGTGGAGAGGCAGAAATACAAAGCCAACATGTGGAGGCAATTGATGAGTTTGAAGAGTTCAGCAAGGCATAGGAAGCTTTGATCATTGGAATCAATGGGTTAACTCCCTGTGTTATGGGTTGCAAGAATGGGGATTTAATAACCTTTTCATGTGGTCCCACCGGGTTAGAGCGAGGGAGTTCAATGTGACGTTGAATGTAAAAAATATTCTCTTACATTTAAATATCTTAAATCAGTATGTTTTGATCTAGTTTTTACAGCAATACTAGTAGCTAACTTTATAGCTGCTTGGTTATCCTCGTACACAATAATGGAATCTTTTACAGTTATACCCATGTCTAATAATAACTGTTTGTAGAAAATCAAGTCAGTGCATAATAATGACAGACATGAAAATTCAGCTTCCATCGTGGACAAGCTAATGTGCTGTTGTCTGATTGACCTCCACCCTATTAGTGTCTTACCAAATAATATAGCCATCCCAGATGTTGATTTTCTAGTGTTTATATCAGTTGCAAAACTTGCATCTGCATAAGCACTAAGACTCAAATCACCATTTGGTTCTTGACCAATTGCTTATATATGATAAGCTACCAATCAAAGATTGATATATGGACTTATCAAATTTGGGACTTTGATCATTAGTTTGGCAAACTTCCTGACTCATTGGAGTCTTTGCCAGTTTACAAAGTTCCATTTTAAATGTTTTAATTAATTGGCAAATTTTATCTTCTTGAGATATCTTAAAACCATTATTTGTTTTATTAATTGTCAATCCTAGATACCTTTTAATTTCACCTAAATGCTTTATTTTTATCTTTTTGGCTAATAATGATATAATCTCATTAGCTTCATTATTAGTCTTGGTTATCAAAGCAATATCATCTGTAAATAATAACAATAATGACACCGTTCCATTATTTTCTCTTTTAAACACACACGGATCTGCTAAACCAGATTTAAAACCTATATTGTTTAACTCTTTTACAATATATTGGTTCCACTCAAACCCAGATTGTTTCAACCCGTAAAGACTCTTTTTGAGTTTCCAACAATCATTACTATTTACTTTATTGTCTTTTATACCAATTGGTTTTCTTAAATATATAGTGTGCTGTAATGGTGCATGTAGATAAGCAGTTTCTACATCTAAATGATTAATGACATAGTTTTTCTTAGCTGCCCACACTAATGCTGTTCTTAAAGATGTAGCTTTAAGGCTTGGTGCAAAAACTTCATCGTAATCAGATGCAGTTTGATTAAATCCTTGAGCTACTAACCTAGCTTTATGGGTAACAGTCCCATCATTTCCAGTTTTTACTTTAAATATCCATTTGCACCCAATGGATTTTTCTCCTGGAGGTAATTTGGCATCTTCATAAACTTTCATTACCTTTAATGAATTTAGTTCTTTTTCCATTGCCTTTTGCCAATTCTCCTGATCCTTAGCAGGATACATCCTAAGTTCATCTACACTAGTTGGAACTTTAGTTACTTGGCAAACTATACTTGCTTGATACCTATCAGGTGGTCTAGTTACACGTGTAGTACGTCTAGGTATTATAGGACTTACAGGTGGACTTTCTTCTATTAATTGTTCTTGATCATGTAACTCTTCCTGATCAACTATTTCCTCTTGTTCTGGTCCTATTTGCTCTTCGTGGACTTCTTCTTTAATTGGACTCTTCTTATAGCTAATCTGATCTTTCTGCCTTTTTTAGGGTTCAATAATTACTTCATTATTTAAATCTTGCTCTAATCTATTCCATCCTACATGTTCTAGGAATTTTGCACTAGCACTGGTGTAAACTCTAGATGTACCTGGTTCCCAGAATCTATAAGATCTATGATTAGATGTATATCCTACAAAAAATAATCTTTTAGCTCTATGCTGTCCTTTGTGTCTAAGTTGTGTAGGGATATGTACCCATGCTGGTGCTCCAAATGTGTGCATGTAACTTAAATCAGGTTTTGTACCATGCCACAGTGTGAATGGTAATTCACCTGTTGTTGAATTAACAACATTATTTAATATATGATTACCACACATTATTGCTTCTCCCCATAAATTGTCAGGTAATCCTGAATCAGACATCATAGTTCGTGCCATTGATTGTAATGTTTAGCCTCTTCTCTCTATAAAGGCATTATGTTGTGGCCTATATGGTGCAGACATTTTATGTTGAATACCTAACATTCTTAGTCTGTTCTGGAATTTATTATTTGTAAATTCTGTACCATTATCTGTTATGAGAGTTACTAATTTCTTTTTAGTTTTTCTTTCTGCAAATTTTATCCAATTAAATAGATTTTGATATGTTTCAGTTTTGCTCTTCATTAAATAACAAAACCCATATCTAGAATAGTGGTCCATTATACTTAGTATGTAGCGAGCTGCTCCTACACTTGGTTTTTTCGGACCTATTAAATCAGCAAATACTACTTCTAAAGGCTCTTTAGTAGTAAATCCATCAACTCTATTAGCTGGTATAACCCTGCTCTTACTTTGATTACAGGCATTACTTTGCCAATACTTATTACAAGATTTCAAACTTATTCCCTTAGATAATTCAACAGTTTTCTTAAGCATTTTAAAATTTAAATGCCCTAGCCTTCGATGTAACAAGTGAATACATTCGTCATGAGGTTTCTTATTTTCATAAATTGTGTTAGCCACCTTTAAACCATCATCATTTAACACATATAATCCACCTCTTAAAGATGCAGTAATTCTCTTATCTTCTTTTTCAATTATGCAGTTATCTCCCCTAAATGTAACTACATATCCTAGTTTAACCAAAATTCTAACTGAAATTAAATTAAACTTAAGTTGTGGTACATATAACATTTTTACATTCTCTTTTATAAAAGAACAATATGCTATACCTTGACCTTTAGCTTTCAGTTTCCAGCCATTGGCTAACGATATCTGCTGTGTACTCTGGGACATTTTAACAAAATTTTTGTTATCATTTGTTATACAATGGGATGCTCCACTGTCAACCACCCATACATTATTTTTTACAGCTCCGTTAGTATACATGGCTAACTCTAAATTTTTATTTATTTTTTGATGATTTTTAGTATTCTGGCCAGTGTTCTGGCGCTTTGCCTTTTTACAAAATCTTGTCAAATGTCCTTTTCCTCCACAATTAAAACACTTTTTAATTGCGTATGCAGTAGGAGATTCATTATCTTCTTTTTGAGGTTGCTCTCTCCTTAATTCATCTCTTTCAAGCCTTCTTCTGGCCTCTTCGATCAATCTGCCAGTTATATCAGTTAAAGTTAAATTTTCCTTTGGCAAAATTTCAAGTGAAGTTACGAAGTTATCATAACTTTCATCAAGGGAAGATAGAATTGTGTAAACTTGGTGTAGTTCAGAGAAAATAAGTTCTTTCTCATGTAGTTCTTTAAAAATGCTTTGCATAGTTTTCAAATGACTCAGCATATCATCATTTGTTTGGAGATGCATCCTGAAAAGCTTCCGTGTTAGATTTATGTGAGCACCAACATTATCTCGAACATAAATCCTCTTCAGCTTCTGCCAACACCCAACAGCTGTTTTCTCTCCATGGATATAAATAAGCTGTTGAACAGTTAAGGTTAACCCAATTATGCAAATGGCTTGTTGATTTTTATGCATAAATTCTTCTATCTTTAGTCTGTCTTCCTCATCCTCTGGATCCCATTCTTCTACATTTGGTGGATTTTCAATTATGTTCCACAGACCTTCTCTTTGTAGAAGTAGACTACATTTTGTAGACCATGATACATAGTTTGTTCCATCCAGCTTAGATATAAGGGACAAACTTTGTAGATTGACTTGTGCCATGTTTTCTTATATGGATATAAAAATATAATTAATAAAACACAGCTGTCTGTTTACTTTAATGTATAACAACACAAACTCTCACTTTTTACATAAATCTGTATTTATCCTAGTTAAACTGACTTTGCAGCCTCTGGGCCCATAACCAGTGTTAAGCCTGGGTTCCCCAACCAGGGTTAGGGAGACAAGCTAAACAGAATGTGCAGCGTTAGTCAGATAGGCACACAGATAAATGAGTGAGCTAAGCTTGTATGTTTATTAACATACAGTAAAAATAACAGATACGCTTGTGCTATCAATAATATAGTTTATTCCATTATAAGTTCATGGCATAGTCAAATAACAGTCCAATAGTCATATATCATGTAGTCAGTCCATTCAGGGATATTCAGTTAGCAAAGTCCATGTAGAATATCCTATGTCAGTTCACTTAAAAATCAGTCCTTTGTTGTCTCTCCCGTTCGAGCAATGCAGTCTTGATTCCAAGCAGTAATCAGGGATCATCAAAGCCAGAGAGTGCAAGCTGTAGACTTGCGACTTTTAGAGTGTTTTCATAACCACTCCCTTAATTACTATTCCACAGTTAAAGCTGCAGACACTTTAACATACACAACTATGATTCATAGTTATTATTTCACTTAAACCAGTTAGGGTAAACAATGTTATCCCTAACAACCGGGTTGCATTTGGGCAATTTTTTATCACTGCATGGAATATCCCATGTGATGCAAGTGACAGTAATGAGATCACCCTTAGTGCCCGGATCCCAATAAATATGTCCAGTTGAAACACATGACCAGGCTTTGCAAAAGTAATCCGATGACCCCCCGCAGTCGAGCAGTCATTGGGCAGGGGTCTGAGTGTTGGAAATGGGCTGTCCGGGGCATACATAAAACCTATATTTATTTACCACTCTATGACTAGGCTCCGTTGGATGAGAAGGCGAGTTGTAGGTGGTGGAGCCTACAAGCATTTCTGCCAAATCGAATTGAAGTGGTGGGTAGAAGTCTTCTATGCGAGAAGAATTGGTTGTAGAGCTTAAACGAATGCCTTGAAAGTCTTTTATAGTCCAAGTAATATTATATTTTCTATGAGGCTTCTGCGGATCTTCATGGACAGATCTTTTGAAGCGTCGTTTGTTGGCAGGATCAGAGTTCGGGTATATAAAAGCATCACAAGTAGGAGAGAGGACTATGGACCAGTTAGTTGTAGAACATTTATGAGATGAGAAGGGAATGCAATTAGTAGAAAAAGGATAATAATTACAATAATGACAATGAAGATTAATTTGGTCATTCATCAAGGATGTTAGTTGGGTTGGAGGAACCCGTAATACAAGAGAAGGACATTTAGGTCCCCCTATATCTAGCTTGAATAGAGGAAAAGATTTTAAGGTTCTTTTCCATAGGAAGAGTAAGGAAGGAACAAAAGAGCGAGTGATAGAGTGTTCTGTAAACAAAACAGAAGTGACAGAGTGAAAGCTATGGATAGCATTTTCATGACGTACCCACATGGAACAAGTATAATAGCCTTCTGTTAATGAAGTGCCTTTAACAGGAATAATCTTTTGACAGGAAGCATAGGTATTGTTGAAGTATGTGTGAATATAAGGAGATAGATTTATGGGAAGATTATTATGCCAACAGACAAAAGGACAGTCACTATCATAATTAATAAAGCGAAATTCTAATGTGGTCCAATGACCATGTTGAACAAAGGTATAAGTAGGATATGAATAAGGTAGAAATTGCAAAGAGGATATAGGTAAGAATATCAGGAAGAGTTTAAGATGTAGATGTAGCGGAGGCATTCCCATGATAGGGTCTTACCGCCTGACCAGGGACCCAGCAAGTGGTTTTGTCTGGCAGTAAAATCACAGCGTAGCCTCGTCCCCAGGTGAGAAGCTCAGCGGGACCCTGCCAGGCGGGATCTGGCAATCTGCGATAATGTACCAGAGGTCTGTTGGGGGGGGTGAAGGGGAGGAAAAATGACGTGAGGCAGCAGAAGTAGGAGGAATGCCAGTCAGATTATTTAAAGTGTAAAGACAAATGTTAAGAGAATTTTGCAATGCTGGGAGGTTGGGAGGTTTTTCCCGCAACGAATATCGATCAAGAGCACGTTTCAAAGATAAGTGAGCTCGTTCCACAATAGCCTGCCCCTGGCTGTTATAGGGAATCCCAAACTTGTGAGTTACATCCCATCTGTTACAGAAGTCCTGGAAAGCAGAACTCGTATAGGCAGGTCCATTGTCTGTTTTGATTTCTTTTGGACGTCCCAGCGAGGCAAAGGTACGAATTGAATGATTGATGACATGTTTTACAGTTTCTCCCCTTTGAGGAGTAGCCAGAATAAATCCTGAATATGTATCGATGGAAACGTGCAAATATTTCCAAGGGGCAAAAGGTGGATACTGAGTTACATCCATTTGCCAAATTTCACAAGCTTTTAATCCTCTAGGATTTACTCCTATGGGAATGGAATGTCCTTGCTTACTACATGTGGGGCATTGTTGAATAATGGCAGCAGCTTCTGCCTGAGTTAGAGAAAATTGTTTTTGTAATGCTTTTTTATTTTGGTGAAAATAGTCATGGCTTTGGGCTGCTGTCAGATTACAAATTGATTTACCTGATGCAGCTGCTGCAGCAGCGTCTGCCACCTTGTTTCCCTCCTGTAAAATACCAGGAAGAGGTTGATGGCTTCTGATATGTGCTACAAAGAATGGATGCGTACGGCTGTTGATACATTGTTGTATAGGAAGCATCAATTTTAACAAAGGAACAGATATGCTAGGAAATAAATAGGCTTGATATATATTTTTCAAAATCTGAGAAACGTATAAGGAATCTACTATTAAATTAAAAGGAGCTTTTTGAAACTGTTGAAACGCAATAAGAGATGCAGCAAGTTCTGCTTGTTGAGCAGAAGATTGCGGAGGGGTAATTTTAGTTTTCCACTCTCCCTCCTGGTACCATGCACAAGCACCATACATTTTCCCCCCATCAGCATAAAGCGTAGGTGCATCAACTAATGGAGATATTGAGAGAGGAGATTGCCATTCAAAAGGGAGAGTTTTAAGAAAAGTGAAACGTGGGTCTGCTGGTAAATGGCAAGAAGTTTGCCCTGGCCACTCTTCTAAAGCGTATTGTAGTTCTTCTGAATTATACCATAGCATTTCCCACGTGGTCAGTGAGCAAGGAGTGAATATTGCAACAGGCTCACATCCCATGAGTTGTTTACATCTTTGTCGACCTTTAAAGATCAACTGGGAATATGCAGAGGCTTTACTAGTGATTGTGGTTCGTGGGGTGTGAGACAAATGCAGCCATTCTAAAATCAGAACCTGTGTCTGATGAGATTGCATAATAACAGCTGTTGGTCTCTGAACAGTATTTAGTAAGGCAATTGATAAAGGGCAATTCTCTATAGCTCGATCCACCCATCGAGTAGCCAGTGAATGAGAAACGTCTTTTAATGCCTGCAACTGCTCTTTATTTAGAATGTTAACATCAGACGGGGCTTTACCTTGTGTGAGGGCATTAAAAAGAGGAGCTAATGTAGCTGTGGTCAAACCCAAATAAGGACGTGCCCAATTTAAGGTTCCTAGGAACTGTTGTAAGATCACAAGTGTGGGTTTCGGGGGAAGTGTTGGAAGGGGAAGGGAAGGAACAGCAGCTGAAGCAAGTAACTTGCGACCTAAATAGGAAAAGGGTGGTTTGGATTGTATTTTTTCTGGGGCTATTGTGAGACCTGCTTTACCGAGAATGGAGGTCAGGCACGGCAGAGTTTTTAATACCGTGCCTTTTGGGCCAGGTGCAGATACCAATATATCATCCATGTAATGATAGATTAAAAAGTGAGGATATTTGTCCCTGTATGGTTGCAAGGCTAAATCCACAAAAAATTGACACATAGTTGGACTGTTTAACATGCCTTGTGGTAAGACTTTCCATTGATATCGTTTGGTAGGTCTCTGATTATTTAAGGTTGGTACTGTAAAAGCAAATAGTTTTCTATCTAACTGGTGTAATGGAATGGAGAAAAAACAGTCTTTTAAATCAATAATGATAAGGTCATACTCTTGAGGAATTATGTTAGGATTTGGAAGACCACATTGCAGGGGTCCCATTGGAAGGAGGACCTAATTCACAGCCCTTAAATCCTGAAGGAGGTGCCAAGCGCCGTTTTTCTTTTTGATAACAAAAACTGGGGTATTATATGGACTCAATGAAGGTTCTAGATGACCTCTATCTAATTGTTCTTGAACAAGAGAATGTAAGGCTTCAAGCTTTATAGAAGGGAGAGGCCACTGATCAATCCACACAGGGTTATTGTGAGTCAAATGCAAACGAAGCATGGTTAGTGGAGGGTAAGTTGTGCATTAAACTGTGACATAAGGTCTCTTCCCCACAAATTAGTATACAGAGGAATTACAGCTGGTTTAATATAAGCAACACATTGAGACTTAGGGGAATGGGCTTTTACCCAGTTTCTGCTAATGCGAGTCTCCTGGAGTCCCCCCACTCCTCTCACCGCTGGTGCCACATCTGCAGGCCAGGTGTTTGGCCACTCAGCGGTTTGGATGACGGAAATATCCGCTCCAGTATCTAAAAGACCAAGAAAGGATCGACCATTCAATAAGAATGTTACCGTAGGTTTTGGTTGACTGATTGGTCTTTCAATTGCATAGAGTTGCTCTTGTTGTTGGTCTAAGAGCACAATCATTTTTGCCACAACATCCCCCTCATTTATAGTAACTTCTGTATTAGCTAGTACAGACAGACAGACATCAGACAATACAGTGGGATCATGCAGAAAAGGAGAGGCAAGAATACCTTGTTCAGCTAAATCCCTTACAGGAAAGACTAGCACTGGAATATCGGGGGGCATATGAAAAGGCTGAACAGGACGTACAAAGAGAAAGTCTGCGACACCAGGAAGATAAGTAACAGTTTCATTAGCAACAAGATCGTCAGCGAAAGAAGAAAAGTTGCAAGTTTCAGCAGCCTTTGTTGTGGGGCTGGCTGCCTGCCCCGTTTCTAGTTTCCCTGATTCAAAAAAGGTTTTTGAATGATTGCAGGGTTATTCTGCTGTTCATTCTTTTGGACTCTGCACTGATTAGCCCAGTGACAGCCCTTTTGGCATCGAGGGCATGGCGTCTTTGGGCGAGCTACCTGGTTTCTTGACATATTTGCTCCCCCGCCCGGGGCTCTGCATTGGCTCTTAAAGTGACCTGGCTTGCCACAATTAAAACAATTGCCCATTTTGCGAGTATTTTGTTGGGAAATGGGAAGAAGAGAGCTCATGTTCTGCTGCATGCCTTCAGTAATGGCTGTAGCCAGAGTAGACATGGAATGGGATTTGGTTCCTATGATTCGGCAGGCTGTAAGATAATCTGCCAAGGTAACATTTTTCTTTTTAATTAATGGTTGCAAAACTTTCTGACAATCAGCGTTTGCGTTTTCATAAGCAAGTTTCAATTGTAATTCATTACAAGCCTCCTCATTATCAATTTGTCTCTCTAAGGCTTCTGTGAGATGGTTTATAAAGGAGGAAAAAAGCTCAGAAGGTCCTTGAATAACTTTAGAGAAAGATTTTGGCACGCATCCCGCATTATCAACCTTTCGAGCAGCGGCCAAAGCACAATCCTGTAGTATAGGGAAAGCAGCTGCGTCTGTGGCAGTCTGCTGGGCAACGGTAAGCATAGTGCCAGTACCGTTAAGCATATCTAGAGTGACATTTGCCGGTAAGCCTCTAGCGGCTGCGGCTGCAGTACGCTTATGAAATTCTGACTCCCAGACCAAAAAATGTGAAGGCGTGAGGATCATGGCAAATAATGTACGCCAATCAGCATTTATCAAGTCAGCTCCTGGTTGGGCTATTGATCCTAAAAGACCCTGTACATAGCGAGGTTGAATACCATTTTCCTTGCAAGCTGCTTTTAAATCCTTAATTATTTTGTGCGGCATTGGGGTATACTGAGGAGCTGGAGGATTGCCGGTTTGTATGATAGGATAAAGGGAGGCAGCTGCAAGGGTGTCCTCATCCATTTCTCCTTCAGAAAAGGCTTGTTGAATGGCTTTTACAACACCCCCCCCACCTTGGGAGGGTGGTGGAGGACACGAGAGCTCTACATTTAAAGAAGTGGATTGGATGGAGGGAGGCTCTCGTAATGACTTACGATCATTGGGAGCGGAGGGTTGAAGGACAGGAAAGTTATCATAACTTGGTGGAGGAGATTCAAATACACTCTCTGCTTCTATTTTATAATGGACTTTTAAAGCCTCCATAATTTTCCTCCAAGTGACCAAAATGCCAATAGGTGCACAAGGAGGATTGTGGAGATAGTCACCAATTTTTTGCCAAATGGAGATTTTTAAGGACCCTTTCTCTGGATAAGTGGGACAATGTTGCCACACATAAGTCAATAATGTAGCAATAGGTTTAATTTTTACAGGCGAGCCCTTTAAATTAGCAGAATATTTAGAAGAAGAAGCGACTAACTCCCTCAATTCCTTCAGATGCTCTGTCTGTTGTTGAGAAAAGTTTCCGCCCATACTTACGAAAGTCGAGACCGTGTTTCAGATCCGATGATGTGCAATTCGCTTCAGGCCTGGCGATGCACAGCTCCCATCGAGCGGGTAAGATATGAGTGCGTTGCGGCGTATCCCCCTTAGGGAATCACGTCGGGGTCACCAGAATGCGGTATCTGCTATCCCGCATCAGATGGGCGTCTCATGATAGGGAGCGAAAGGAGAAAGAAACGACAGGAGACAAAGTTTCTCGGGATGAGTGCGCCCAGAATGTCTTGGCACACGCTCTTTTATTATGCTCATTCAAAAGGGGGTGATTGTTTATTCAGAGCCTAGGTCAAGCCCAGGTCAGACAGGATACAAAGGATTTACAATAGCTCAAACAAGGT
>BLBF01011868.1:0-13841 GCA_015471245.1 Laticauda colubrina | reverse complement strand
TAATATCTACTATTCAAGAAACAAATATTGAAATAAGTACTTGGGCAGATCATAGTCCAATGACAATTAAATGGAAGGGACAAAAAAAAAAGATCGAGATGGACATTAAACAATACTATTTTAAAGGAGAAAGACTTTATACAATGGATGGAGAAGGAATTGGTTTTTTTTTTAAAGAAAATAAAAAAGAAGATACTTCAATACAGAATGTTTGGGATACAATGAAGGCATATGTAAGAGGTTTGATAATAGACTATACAAGAAAAAAGAATATTAGGAAAAGACAAACCTCCAAGGCCTTGGAAGATGAATATATAAGACTTGAAAAAGAATTACAGAAAATACCACAGAAAAAAGATATTAAATTGAAACTGGATGTAATTAAGCATAAAATGGAATTAATAGAGAAAGAAGAATTGGCACAGAAAATTAGAAATTCTGAACAGAATTATTTTGAAGATGCAAATAAACCAGGTAGATGGCTAGCATATAAACTGAGAAAGGAGAAGGAATCAAGAAAAATATTGAAACTAATAGATGATCAAGGTCAAGTTTGTTGTGGTAATAAGGAGAAAAAGGAAATTATTCGAGATTATTATGGACAACTATATAAACAAGAGAATATTGATGAGGAAAAAATTAAACAGTATTTACAGAATGTTAACTTACCGAAGATACCTAAAGAGACTGAAGAAATGTTAGAAAGCAATATAACAATGATGGAATTAAATGAAGCATTTAAAAGACAAAATAATGGGAGCCTCACTGCCTCCGTTTTGATTCCTCTCTATCCGTCCAGCATCCGTTTATTGACGTTTCATCCACTCAAAAAGTTTTAGGCTGCTTAAAACTTTTGCGTGGAAAATGTATCGAGTTTGTCCATTCTGCATCCGCTACGCATCTGCTAGGCATCCGTTACGCATCTGCTAGGCATCCGTTACGCATCTGCTAAGCATCCGTTACACATCCATTACGCATTCGCTATATCTGCTAGACATCCGCTGCGCATCCGCGCAACTCACATCCACCCGGACGCAGGGAGGAAGCGGAACAGACGTGGAACGGATGCCTAGCGGATGCGGCATGGAAACAAAGCGTTTAAAATGGAAAAAACGTCCGCAGAGGGGACCTATCTCAGATATTAAGGATGTCTGGAGGATGCCTAGAGGATGCCTAGAGGATGCCTAGCGGAAAACCTATACTGCCTATAAAAAAGGGGAGCAACTCATCTGCATCACACTTTCAGCCCAGCAGCCCAGCGGTGCAGACCTCTGCAGCCTTAATCTGATTCTTGCTCTTCTGCAGCATCCAGTCATGTCAACCGTGGATTGCGACAAAATCCTTTCGGCAGCCAACATCCTTCTGCAACACTGCGAAACCATCTACAGTCTCTGTGAAGAGTACGACGGGAAGAAAAGGAGGCAGCCAAGAAGCATCTGGGCATGAAGATGGATCAGGAGAAGAGCAGAGTACGGGCTGTACAACAAGCTGATGGTGGAGCTCAGGAGCGAAGACCCTCGGGTGTTCCAGAACTTCATGAGGATGCCTCCAGCCATGTTTGACAAAGTTGTGCAGTGCCTGACACGCAGGTTGACCAAGACAAACACCAACTGCCCACCCAGCCTGAAACCTGGGCTCAAGGTGACACTCACTCTGCGCCACCTGGCCTCAGGGACCACCTACAGGAGCATGCAGTATGGCTGGAGGGTGCCACCCAGCACCATCAGCTTTGTGGTCAGAGAAGTGGGGAAGGCCATCATCGAAGAATACAAGGAGGAGCTCCTCCAGTGCCCCTCCACTGAAGAAGGATGGAAGAAAGTTGCAGAGCAGTGGTATCAGAAGTGGAACTTCCCACACACTGTTGGAGCCATCGATGGCAAGCATGTGGCCTGCAAAGCTCCAGCCAAGTCGGGGTCCACTTATCAGAACTACAAGGGTTTCTTCAGCATCATCCTCTTCGCCATGGTCAATGCTGACTACAAGTTCATGTACATCGATGTTTCAGGCAACGGCTCATCTTCAGATGCCCAGGTATACAACGACAGTCACCTCAAGGAGGGGCTGGAAAGCAACCTCATCATGGGCTTCCCAGATCCAGACCCGCTGCCCAATGACACGCAAGATGTGCCCTATTTCATCATGGGGGATGACGCCTTCTCCCTCACAACCTACCTCATGAAGCCCTACACCTCCAGATGCCTCACCCATGAAGAGAGGATCTTCAACTACAGGCTGTCCAGGGCAAGGCGGGTGATGGGGAACGCCTTTGGCATCCTGGACAACAGGTCCCAGGTACTTCTCAACAACATGCAGCATCGCCCAGAGACCATGAGAAGGATCGTGGAAGCTTGCTGCATCCTGCACAATCTCATGCGCACCCGCTGCCCAGTCTTGCAGAACAGGCTCGTGGACCTCCAGCAAGGCAATGGGGACATGGAGCCTGGGGAATGGAGGCAAGGGCGAAACCTGATCGACACTGAGGATGTGCAAGGCCCCAACAGAGCCTCATGTGAGGCGAAGAAGCAGCGCAACCTCCTGAGACACTGGTGCAACTCCCCAGCTGGAGCGGTGGAGTGGCAAGACAGGATGGTAGATGCTTAATGGATGCTTCCTTCAGCCTGTCTCATCACACTGATGAGATTGGGCCATGTATGTTGAGTGACCCTACAATGAACAGGGCATTTAATAAAGAGTTGTGTTTATGTTGGCATGTGTGGTTCAATGCTTACATTGTAATTGATAATGAAGGGCCTAGGGGTGGCACCTGGGAGGGTGGACCATACAGTCCCACTATGCTTGCACTGGAGGTTTATCTATCCCACAACTATTACCCATCCCATAGGTATCCCTGCCCATCCCACAGGTATCCCTTCCTATCCCACAGGTATCCCTTCCCATCCCACAGGTATCCCTTCCCATCCCACTGCTATCTTAACCCATCCCAAAGGTATCCCTGCCCATCCCACTGCTATCTTAACTCATCCCACAAGCATGCAAAGGCTAAACCATTTTTAAAAGTTTCCACCCAGATTTTATAGAAAAAAATTAATGAAGCAAGTGTGTGAAACAAAGATACTTTATTAATAACAAGCTGTAAAATAAACATGACCCAAGTTAAGAGTCCAAATAAAGTCCACAAATATCCAGGCAGCCAGTCTCTTGCACTCTTCTTGGTCACTCGGAGGTGTGTGCCCAGTCAAAGGTGTTAGGGAGCAGGTGGTGTGGAGGTGGGTGCTGCTGCAGTGCTGGTCTGAGGTGTTATTGGAGTGCCTCGCCCCGAGAGGACAACAGGGGATGGTGTGTTGAGGAAGGTGTCGGACAGCTGGCTCAGCCCCGTGATGCTGAGAGGTCCTTCCTCCATGCCATGGGGTGTTAGCCCCAGTACTGAGGACAGATGTACTGAGGCCGGGCTTGGCTGTGGGATGGAGGAAGGAGCAGTGTCGTGGGGCTGCCTGCTCTGCAGCGGGGTGAGGACTGTCGGGGTTGGCATCGGTGGCATCATTGGAACCGGTGGCAATGGTGTCGCCCAATGACTCTGTGCCTGCATTTGTAAGGGCTGCTGTCTGTGCTGCTGGACCTCCGGGTAGCTGTAGCCCTGGTAGGTGAGGGGCTGTGGGAAGCCTTGATATGGGAGGGACATCACCTGGGGTGGAGGAGCAGACCTGGACTGGGTGGGAGCAGGTGCCTCTGGGTCTGGAGGGTTGTTAAGCAGCGTGGTGATCCTCTCCTTCATCACCTGGTACTGGGGATCCGCCATCTCCTTGAGGGTCTGGTTCACATAATTGAGGAAGGGCTTGCGGTTGGAGGAGGAGGATTCGATGGGGACCAGCTGAGAGAGGAGACTTTTGCTGGTGCGGATGGTGTCCCTGATCTCCACCAGGACCTTGTGGCTCTGCCCCTCCTGCGGTTTGGCTCTCTGCCTTACTGTGGTGGGGGAGGTGTGGGTGGATGCGGCTTCGGCAGTGGTGGACTCGATGTCTCCTTTCTCCCACTGCACCAGGGAGTCCTCATCACTCTCCACCACACTTTCAACACCTGCCCGGGGGTTCTCCGCCATGGCACGCTCCAAAGATACCTGCATGGAGACAGGGACTGACTCTCGGCCGCCAGAGGACTGGCTCCCAGCAGGCTGCCGGAGAGAGAGGGTAGAGATTTGGGCTCCTGGTGCTCCTCGGTGGCAGACCTCACCCTCCAGGAAGCTGCACTTGGCCATGACATAGTTCTCTCTGTCCGTCAGCTCCTGGCCTGGCCAGATTTTTTGCGGTGCAGCTTCCCGTACCAGGTGTGCATGTGCTTCCACCAGCCGAGGAGCACCTCCGAAGTGTAGCCCATACTCTCCGCCCTCTCTCTCCAAGCAGCCTGCTTCTGCTTGGTGTCCCTGTACAGCCGGTGTCCCTTCTGCCACAGTTCTCTCTCAGCCACTCCAGCACCTCATCCTCGTGCGCTTCCTCAATGTAGTACTGCCTCCTCTCCCATTGTTGCATATGCCTCTTCCTCCCTTTGGCAGGACCAGATGAGCCCTCATCAGAGGGGCTTCCAGGTTGTAGGGGCTGCTCCTCCACACCAACAGTATCATCATCATCAGCAGCAGCAGCAGCAGCAGCAGCATCAGCAGCAGCAGGATCATCATCATCATCATCATCATCATCATCATCATCATCATCATAATCACCAGCAGGATCATAAGCAGCAGCAGCAGCAGCAGCAGCAGCAAGACCAGGATGAGCAGCAGCAGAGTAAGCACCAGCAGCAGGGTCAGCAAGACCAGGAGCACGAGCAGAACGAGCAGGACCAGCAGGACCAGGAGCAGCTTCAGCAGAGTACGTAGCAGCAGAAGCACCACCGCCAGGAGCAGCTACAGCAGAATATGCAGCAGAAGCACCACTGCCAGGAGCAGCTCCAGCAGAAGCTCCAGCAACAGAAGAGCGAGCCCAAGCAGCAGAAGCCCCAGCAGAAGATGAGTCAGGGGCATGGGGCGGGACGGCGGCCCTGTCCCTCTTGCCAGGGATGGCATCAGGTTGCTGAAACTTTTGCTTCTTCCCCATGGTTGTGGGGTTGCTGGCTGCCAGGAAGGCTGGCAGGAAGGCTGGCAGGCACTAAGGCTGGCAGGAAGGCTGACACCAAGGCTGGCAGACAGACTGGATGGCAGGGAGGCTGGAAGGCAGGCTGGCAGCAAGGCTGGCAGGGAGGCTGGAAGGCAGGCTGCCAGCAAGACTGGAAGGGAGGCTGGAAGGCAGGCTGCCAGCAAGGCTGGAAGGGATGCTGGAAGGCAGGCTGGGAGGCAGGCTTGGAGGCAGGCTGGCAGCAAGGCTTGCAGGCAAGAACTCGAGGCATCCAGCAGCAGGTCTTTCCTCGGAATGCTGGCCATGTACGAGCTGCTTCCCTTTATATCCGGGGGGCTTGCGCAATGCATCCCCCCCACATATGCAATTAACGCTAGGCATCCATTAGGCTTCCGCTGTGCTTCCGCTGTGCATCCGCTGTGCATCCGCTTCATCCGTTCGGCATCCGCTTTGCTGAGGCCCCCCAGAAGCCTAGCGGATGCGCCATCTGCTTCCATCCACTGTGCTTCCGTTCCGCATCCGCTTCGCATCCGCCCTGCGTCCTCCCCATGTCCGTGTTATCTGCTCCAATTATGCAAATTTTCACTCCTTTTGAGCGCGGATACAACTGATGTAACATTTTTCTCTTCCGTTGTGTCCTTTTTGCATCCATTGGGCAGTGTGACACGGCCTTAAAATGTCTACACATATATCAGTTTTGGGCTTGACAGATAGATTCTGTAGTACTAAGATGATCACATTCTTGGCTGCAAAAATTACCATGAAATTTCCTTGCTAATTGCTCCTTTTCTGGCTTATTTTACATGTAATCTTCTCCCAAACTGGATTGGTGTATAACCCATCTCTCTTTGTTGATATCAGGTGTGCACACATTTTTGCAATATAAGCTGAACCTTTGCTTCAGAGAATACACGTGAGAGTTTTCCAGTATTTTCCCCAGAGATACAATGTGGGTTGTTTCCTATCAGTGAACTTCCTATCTTTCTGCTCTTCTGCATTACTGCTCCCCTTGAAACCAAGGTACAAACCAAAGCCAACAAGTATGCCTTCACAACATCTTTTTTTGGTTGCTCAGTTATCTGAAGGCCGGCTGCTGCATAAATAGCTATTTTCTTTTTCTTTTACCACAAAATATAGAGAAGTAATGGTGATGATATGAGTGAGATATCAACTTGTTGATGTTTTTTCCACTCCATTGGCAAGCCAGAGGAGACAGCAGATAGCATTTATGCTATTATTTTAATTTTATTACAGATGTTTTAATTCCTTTATATAAATAATAAAAGATGGCATTCTTAACATTCCTTCCTCCTCCTATTTTCCACACAACAACAATCCTGTGAGGTGATTTTGGCTGAGAAGGCATGACTGACCCAAATTCACCCACTGAGTTCCACGCCTAATGCAGGATGAGACCTCACAGTCTCCTAGTTTCTACCCTGGTGTGTTAATCATTAAATAAAACTGAATCAAATGAGCAAGAATGGAGGAATAGCAGGGAAATGAGAAATAAAAATGGTAACTGGGTGGAACAGTTACAACTATACAACAATTACAACTACAGAAATGTTACAACTATTGTCTCCTGCTATCCACGAAGCATATCAGCTCTCTGATATATTTTGTGAGATAGCAGGAGACAATAGTTGTAACATTTGCTCCCAGTTCTTTTGCCCATACTGTTCCCTGCCTAGAATGAAGCACCTGGGAACATAAATAGGAAAGAAGTGCACCTGAGAAGTTGAGTAACTTTCTCTGCATTAGAGCCCTCTACTGAGTTTGCAAGTACTTCACAAGAGCCATCATCACTTAAAATCATTTTGTCGTCACCACCACCACTTTGTTATAATCCATTACATACTAAATAGTTTTATTAAAATTCATATTTATGTCTTTCAAGGGATCAAATAATCATGGATAGGAAAACAGAAAGACAATGGGTTAATTTTTCAGAGGAGTGCCTTCAGAGTTTTTCCTTTATATGTGACAGAGCTCACAAGTGAAATAAATTTGGAGGCCTCACCTTCAATGGTATTTATGCCTAAGTTCTGGAGGAACACAATTCATCACCACTGACAAGATCTTCTCAAGAGAGAATGGAATAGCATGGTCTTAGGGGTCAGGATAAAAGGCCAGCTGAGCACAGGGAAACCAGTCCAAACTGGACATCTTTACCTTTCATCCTGTCTAGAATAGCCAGTCATTTTAAAAAATGTAAATACCAAAGTAGCAAAATGGCTCCCTGATGAAATTTCCTAATGATAATAGAGTAAGTAAATCCAGCAATAAAAAGAATAATGAAGATAGTCAAAGTGAATTTCATTTCAGTAGCTCCTGCTGTCAACTAACCACGTAACTATAGCGACACTAAGCAATAACATAGGGAGATCCTCAGGAAACAAGAGATCATGTCCTTTCACATAGAGAGGTCACTGGAGCTTTGTGGGACATCACTAAACTGTTCTGACACAAAAGTGGCTGATAAAGGATAAACAGCCAATCAATAAGTATTAAATGAAATATGTGGAGTGACATACAAGTGTGCTTGTGTAAACAGAGTAGCCAGCTACAATTTGTGTTGAGAGAAATGGTTACCAAGAGCTGATTACCTCCCCCCCCCCAATCCTTTTAAGGATCAGCACTGTCAGCATATGCCAAGTGCAGAAATTACACACTTATCATCTCAAAGGAAAAGTGATAAATCTGTCATTGTCCAAGTGCTTCAGTCGATACTATTTTTTTTTATTTTTATGGATAACAAAATGAAGCAGTTCAGTCAAATCTTTATTTTGATTATAAACAAACATAAAATACAATCTGAAAAAATTACATCCATTCCAGTAATAACATTGAAACAAATAAGGCCTATAAAGTAATTAAAAAATAGGACTGCAAATAGAATATATAATGTTAAAACAGTAATGTCTCACCAATTAATACCAAAACTATGGACTAAAAGCATGGGGGAGGGGTTGCTCTAAAGGCCACCCAAAGGAAGTAAGAAAGATAAATATAGAAACGAGGGCTCTCAGTAAGTTGTATAACAAAACAGTTTTACATGAAGGGTTCAAAACATCTTTCTAAAAAGAACTAATGAGGCTGGAAGAGGGAGGAAGTATTTTCTTTTTTTCTGACTGTGTTTTTGTCTTCTGCGATGTGTGCATTTATTCTCCTGTTGATTTGTCCAATGTATGTGGCTGGGCAATTGTTGCATGGTATTTCATAAACTCTTTGGTTTTCTAGGTGGATCTTGTCTTTGGCGTTTCTTAGGATGTTGGCTATTTTTTGGTCAGTGCCGAAGGCTGTCCTGATATTGTGTTTGTGGAGAATTTTGCTGATTTTGTCTGTGATGCCTTTTATGTAGGAGAGGAGTGTGATACCATTGTCTTGTTCTGTGTCTTGGTTTTTTGGGGGGTATCTCTCTTCGGATTAAGTTGGTAATTGTGTTTCTTTGGAATCCGTTGGAAATTAACACATTAGTGAATAAATGCACACATCGCAGAACACAAAAATGCAGTCAAAAAAGAAGAAAATACTTCCTCCCTCTTCCAGTACCTTAAAGCCACAGGACATGAAATTAATTTTGAAAGAACCAAATTCATATCCAACATTGAACACTCCAGCAAGAGAATAATCAGGGAAGCCATCAAAATAGAGAAACACCCCCACAACATGAATAAACGGGATGATACCTCCCACCTACCAGACATCTGGAAACTAGCCCTCATCAACAAATGAGTCCCAGCCATGAAAACCAACAATGGACCCAAAACAATATGGGACACCACTGCCAATCCCCCTCATCCGACCTGGGCCCAAATCCATCCTATAAATGAAGGACAGCCATTGTCCAGAAACCAGACCATAGCTGCTTCACCAGCTGTTGCACCCCCTGACCCCAAAACCAAACAACCTGACACACACCTAGAACATAGACCCAGACCCCAAATTCTAAGCCAGACCAAAACCCAGAATGCTACATCACAGCCAGCCACCCAGGATATCACATCAGAAAACTCAAGAAATTACACCAGAAGAACTCAAGAAGTTGCAACACAGCAAACGATCCAGGAAATCACAGCACAAGACCAAGGATACCACAGCAATAAAACTCACAAGGTCATCACACAATCCATTCCCCAAGCCGTTACAAACACAGGAGGCTAATGGAAAAGAGATCAAAACACAAATGACCCAGGAGATCGCAACACAGGACCCCGGATACCACAACAAAAGAACTCACAAGGCCATCACACAATTCATTAACCAGGCCAGTAAAACATGGGAGGCTAATGGAAAAAAGATCACTACAAAGCAAACGACCTAAAGCCCCTGTCACACTGCACCAACGGATGCAAAAAGGACATAAAACGGACAAAAAAGCTTGCCATCCGTTGGTTAACGTAATGTATCCGTTCTGTACTCACTGCCTCCATTTTGCTTCCTCTCTATCCGTCCAGCATATGTTTATGGACGTTTCATCCGCTCAGAAAGTTTTGAGCTGCTCAAAACTTTTGAGCGGAAAATGTATCCAATGCATCTGTTCTGCATCCGCTAGGTATCAGCTAGGCATCCGTTCTGCATCCGTTACGCATCCACTATATCTGCTAGGCATCCGCTGCGCATCCGCACAACTCCATCTGCTCCAGCGGTAAACGGACACAGGGAGGAAGAGGAGCGGACACGGAATGGACACGGAACAGATGCAGAACGGATGCCTAGCGGATGCAGCATGGAAACAAAGCATGTAAAATGGAAAATACGTTTGCAGAGGAGACCTATCTTGGATATTAAGGATGTCTACAGGATGCCTAGAGGATGCCTATAGGATGCAAAGGGACACCTATACTGCCTATAAAAAGGGGGAGCAACTCACCTGGATCTCACTTTCAGAACAGCAGCACAGCTGCAGACCTCTGCAGCCTTCATCTGACTCTTCCTCTTCCACAGCATCCAGTCATGTCCACTGTGGATCGTAACAAAGTCCTTTTGGCAGCCACCATCCTTCTGCAACAGTGCGAAGCTATCTACAGGCTCTGTGAACTGTACTACAGGAAGAAAAAGAGGTGGCCAAGAAGCGTCTGGGTACGAAAATGGTTCGCCAGAAGAGCAGAGAATGGACTGTACAACAAGCTGATGGTGGAGCTCAGAAACGAAGACACTCGGGTATTCCAGAACTTCATGAGGATGCCTCCAGCCATGTTTGACGAAGTTGAGCAGCGGCTGACACACAGGTTGACCAAGCAGAGCACCAACTTCCAGCCCAGCCTGGAAAATGGGCTCAAGGTGGCACTCACTCTGAACCACCTGGCCTCAGGGACCACCTACAGGAGCATGCAGTATGGCTGGAGGGTGCCACCCAACACCATCAGCATTGTGGTCAGAGAAGTGGTGCAGGCCATCATCGAAGAATACCCCCTCCACTGAAGAAGGATGGAAGAAAGTTGCAGAGCAGTGGTATCAGAGGTGGAACTTCCCACACACCGTTGGAGCCATCGATGGCAAGCATGTGGCCTGCAAAGCGCCACCCAAGTCAGGGTCCACTTATTTCAACTACAAGGGCTTCTTCAGCATCATCCTCTTCGCCATGGTCGATGCTGACTAGAAGTTCATGTACATCGATGCTTCAGACAACGGGTCATCTTCAGATGCCCAGGTATACAACGACAGTCACCTCAAGGAGGGGGTGGAACGCAACCTCATCATGGGCTTCCCAGATCCAGACCCCCTGCCCAACGACACGCAAGATGTGCCCTACTTCATCGTGGGGGATGACGTCTTCTCCCTCACAACCTACCTAATGAAGGCCTACTCCTCCAAATAACTCACCCGTGAAGAGAGGATCTTCAACTACAGGCTGTCCAGGGCAAGGCGGGTGGTGGAGAACGCCTTTGGCATCCTGGCCAACAGGTTCCAGGTACTTCTCACCACCATGCAACATCGCCCAGAGACCGTGAGGAACATTGTGGAAGCTTGCTGAATCCTGCACAATCTCATGCGCACCCGCTACCCAGTCTTGCAGAAAAGGCTCGTGGACCTCCAGCAAGGCAATGGGGACATGGAGCCTGGGGAATGGAGGCAAGGGCAAAACCTGATAGACACTCAGGATGTGCAAGGCCCCAACAGAGCCTCACGTGAAGGGAAGAAGCAGCGCAACCTCCTGAGACACTGGTGCAACTCCCCAGCTGGAGCGGTGGAGTGGCAAGACAGGATGATAGATACTTCATGGATGCTTCCTTCAGCCTGTCTCATCACACTGATGAGATTGTGCCATGTATGTTGAGTGGCCCTACAATGATCAGGGCATTTAATAAAGAGTTGTGTTTGTGTTGACATGTGTGGATGATTATTACATTATCATTGATAATAAAGGGCCATAGGTGTGGCACCTGGGAGATTGGACCATCCCGTCCCACTATGCTTGCACTGGAGGTTTATCTATCCCACAGCTATTACCCATCCCAAAGGTATCCCTGCCCATCCCACTGCTATCTCAACCCATCCCACTGCTATTTTAACCCATCCCACAAGAATGCAAAGGCTGAAACCATTTCTAAAAGTTTCTAGCAAGACTTTATGAAAAAAAAGAAATGAAGCAAGTGTGTGAATCAAAAATAGACTTTATTAACAACAAGCTACAAAACAAAAATGAGTCTCTGGCACTCCTCTTGGTCGCTCAGTCTCAGGGGAGAAGGGTCCAGGTGCTGTGGAGGTGGCTGGTGCTGGAGTGCTTGTCATCAGCTCCTCCAGAAGCAGAAGCACCAGAAGCCCCAGCCCCAGAAGAGTGAGTCCGTGCTGCAGAAGCCCCAGCAAAACCAGAGTGAGGACCAGGGGATGGGATGGTAGCCCTGTCCCTCTTGCAAGGGCTGGCAGCAGATGGCTGAGGCTTGCTGTGCTTCCGGATGGTTGTGGGTTTGCTGATTGGCAGGGAGGCTGGCAGGAACCAGGACTTCCAGGAAGGCTGTCAGGGAGGCAGGGACCAAGGCTGGCAGGAAGGCTGGCAGGAAGGCTGGCAGGCAGGTAGGCACCAAGGCTGGCAGGCAGGCTCGCAGGGAGGCATGCACCAAGGCTGGCAGGCAGGCAGGCAGGCACCAAGTCTGGCAGGCAGACATGAACCAAGGCTGGCAGGGAGGCAGGCGGCAGGGAGGCAGGCACCTAGGCTTGCAGGCAGGCAGGCACCAAGGCTGGCAGGCAGACATGAACCAAGGCTGGCAGGAAGGCTGGCAGGGAGGCATGCACCAAGGCTGGCAGGCAGGCATGCACCAAGGCTGGCAGACAGACATGAACCAAGGCTGGCAGGCAGACTGGCTGGCAGCAAGGCTGGCAGGCAGGCATCCAGCAAGGCTGGCAGGGAGGCTGGCAGCAAGGCTGGCAGGCAGGCAGCCAGCAAGGCTGGCAGGGAGGCTGGCAGCAAGGCTGGCAGGGAGGCTGGCAGCAAGACTAGCAGGCAGGGCAGGCAAGGCTGTCAATCCGTCCGGCAGCAGGTCTTTCCTCTGAATGGTGACCTGCTTCCGAGCTGCTTCCCTTTATATCCGCAGGGCTTACGCAATGCATCCTTCCCGTATGCGCAATTAACGCTCGGCATCCGTTAGGCTTCCACTGTGCATCTGCTAGTCTTCCGCTCTGCATCCGCTTCATCCGCTGTGCATCCGCTATGCATCTGCTGTATCCATTCCGCATCTGCTTTGCTGCGCCCCCCCGGAAGCCTAGCGGATGTGCCATCCGCTCCCATCCACTTCCATCTGCTGGGCTTCCATTCCGCATCCACTTTCCATCCGCCCTGCGTCCTCCCCCCGTCCGTGTTATCCGCTCCGGTTATGCAAATTTTTGCCCCTTTTGAGAGCGGATAACAACGGATGGAACATTTTGCTCATCCGTTGTGTCCGTTTTGCATCCATTGGGCAGTGTGACAGGGCCTTAAGAGATTACAGCACAAGATCCAGGATATCTCCACAACAAAACTCACAAGGCCATCACACAGACCATTATACCAACATCAGCTCCATCAACCAATCAAGAGGCAACAGCACAGCCAACCAGCCCAGCACACCAGCCACTCCCACCAGCATTTATAGAGATATGGCAGCTCCATAGGAGCACCATTACAAAACCTAGCTAAATACTTAGCAAAACAACTACAGCCCCATGCTGAAACCGCAGCTTCATATGTACAAAACTCATACCACTTCTTAGAAATGATCAAAGATCTACACGTGGAACAAGAAGATCTGCTTATAAGTTTTGATGTGGTTTCACTATTCACTCAAGTCCCAATAAAAGAAACTCTTGAAATCATCAAAAATAAATACCAACCATCTAAAGACCTCATGGAACCAACAGAACACTTCCTAACCAACACATATTTCATATACAAAGGACAAAGATACAAGCAAATTGAAGGAGCCCCTATGGGATCACCACTGTCACCTGTCATTGCAAACTTGTTCATGGAAGAATTTGAATCCAGAGTCCTGGCTAATGCCACCCACAAACCCAAACTATGGCTAAGATACATCGATGACACATTTGTGATTTGGCCCCATGGAAAAGAAAACCTAAACAATTTCCTAACACACCTAAAAAACACACACCCCAAAATCAAGTTCACCATGAAAACGGAAATAAACAAACAACTACCATTCCTAGATGAACTAATCTACAAAAGAACAGATGGCACACTGGGACACACCATATACCAAAAAAAAAAACACACACCAACTGCTACCTCAACGCCCAATCCCACCACCACCCAGCACAGATAAATTCCGTAGCGAAAAC
>BLBF01011866.1:0-10545 GCA_015471245.1 Laticauda colubrina | reverse complement strand
CCACATGCAAATGAAACGGTAATTTCAGGTTTGGCAAGGCTAAAACCAGAGCGGTTGACAAAGCCTTCTTCCCTATCTCCCTCCTCCCATTCTATGTGCTCTCCCTTTCCAGGCAGCTTTCTATGCAAAAATTGTGCCAACACTGAATTGGTCTACCCAGATTCTACAATACCCCAATAATCCCAATGCTTTCCGCACCTCTGTCTTGTTCCTGGGAGGAGCCAAGCTCATGATCCCCTTTACCCTTTCAGGGTCCAAGGACCTCATCCCCTGCTGAATGTAATGTCCCAAATATTTCACCTTTTTTTCAACTAACTGAAGCTTCTCTTTTGAGACTTTCAGCCCCTGCTCCTTCAGCCAATTCAACAGACTCACAGAAGCCGCTCTCACTTCCTTCTCTTTCTCCCCAGTTAACAACAAGTCATCCACATACTGAATTAGGGTGATTCCTTTCTCTCTCTCAAACGACACCAATTTTTCTTCCAACGCCTGTCCAAACAACAAAGGGCTCTCGGTATATCCCTGAGGAAGTACCGTCCACCTCAACTGCTGTTTCCTTCCACTCTCAGGATCATTCCATTCAAAGGCAAACAAGTCTCTCCTCCTCTCCTCCAAAGGACACGCCCAAAAGGCATCCTTCAGATCTATCACAGTAAACCATTTGTCTTTGGGGGGGATCCGCCCCAAGATGGTATAGGGATCAGGAACCACTGGGAATCTAGGAACCACTATCTCATTGATCCTCCTCAAATCATTAACCAATCTATACTTCCCATCCTTTTTTATTCCTGCTAAAACTGGTGAATTGAACGGTGACATAATAGGTTCCAACAGTCCCTGTTTCAATAATCTGTCAATCACTGGTTTCAACCCTTCCCGACCTCTCTTACTCAGAGAATATCGTGGAGTCCACAATTTAGTTATTCCTGGTTTTATCTTGATCTGAATGGGCTGTATTGCCATCCTACTAACCCCTTCACCTCCTGCCCACACATCTGATGATATCTTCTCCTCATCTTCCGTTGTTAGCATACACATGCGAACTTCCTTCCTTCTATCCCACAATTCTATCCCAAAAACATCCAACAAGTCTCTTCCTAGCAAGTTCACCCCTGAATCTGGAATATATAATATTTCGGTTTTAGTAACCACATCATTCAATTCCAATCTCACCTCTTCCAAAATCTTGACCTCTTGGGATTTCCCACTCACCCCAACCACCTTTAAAGTCTGCTTTGACCTGCATGCTCCCTCTACCGGATCGCATACAGATGTCCGGCTTGCGCCGGAACAGCCGTTCCTGATGGTCAGGACCCACTAACACATTTACCAGTGGCTCCCCGCGGGTCCCTCTTGGGGAGCCGAAACTTCCCAAATCGTATAGGGCATAGCTTCGTTCCTCTGGGGTTTTGGGACATTCACGTGCAAAATGTCCCTCTTTCCCGCATCTGAAGCAAGTTCTACTCTGGGACGGCTGTTGGAATCGACCGCCTCGATTGCCCCCTGGACCTCCTCGCCTAATCCGGGGGTCTCCACTCCCTGCTGGGAGATCTTTCATCTCTCCACCTTGGCCTCGGATCTGATATCTGGGTCTCCCTGTTTTTCGTAACTTCATTCTTGGCTGCCGTTTGCACAGCAGCTACCATCATCTGAGACTTCTGTTTGGTTTTAACTGAGTCTCGGTTCACAAAAACTTGTTGGGCTACTCTCATCAAATCTGTCATGCCCAAATCAGTCCATCCCTCTGTCTTCTGGATCTTTTTCTGGATATCTGGCCATGCTTTGGTGACGAATTGCATCTTCAGGAGAGTCTCGAAGGCAGGGGTTTCTGGCTCCACTCCGGAGTACTTGGTTAACCCTTCATGGACCCGAGCACAGAAATCCCCCGGGGACTCATCCTTTCCTTGTGTTATTTCAAATGCTTTGGTCAAGTTTTTCCCTTGAGGGATGGCCAATTTAATTCCTTCAATGATCATGTGTTTCATATCTCTCATGTGCTCCCTATGAGCATTATTATTGATGTTCCAATTTGGATTGGCTGTGGGGAACTTTGTGTCTGCAGCCACTGCTCCCTGTTGCCCTGCATGTCTCCTATCCCAGGCAGCCATTGCTGCCCTCCTAATGTGGTTCCTCTCTTCGGGGGTGAAAAGGTGTCCAAGAATATACATCAGTTCTTGGTATGTGTATTCATTGGGCCCCAGAAACAATTCCAACTGTTCCGCCACTTCATGAGCATTCTCATGGAGTTTCGGAAGGGTCTTTTTCAGATCCTGTAACTCAGCAGATTTTATGGGGACAGCCACGAAAACGGTGACTGGATTCCCCTGCGCATTCATGCCATTTGGGATTTCTCTGACTGGGAAAGCCGACACGGGATTGGCCGACCTTCCTCCTAGAGGCAAATTCTCTAGGTCCTTGTTTAATTGAGCCAGTTCCCTTCTGAGCCCTGGATATGCAGGTGGAGGTGGAGCCTGGGCAACTGGAGCTGGCAGGGGCGGTGGTGCCAGGACCGCCGGAGCCTATGCCGGTGGACTCCCCATCCAGTCCTCAGTTTCGCTTTCCTCCACCTTGCTGACAAACTGTCCTACTTCTGTTTCTGGTGGAACTGGACCTTCAAAGTGAGCATGATACCATACCTCCACATAGGGTATTTGCTCCTTCATCCGATGTTTCACTATATACTCTTTCAACTGAGTTATCCAGTACGTGCTGGTATTCCCTTCGGGATCCCAGTGGTAAGGAAACTCAGGGTCTACTAGGGGATACTTCGGCCACCTATTTTGGCATAGGTAGATCATTTTCTTTTTCTCTAGACTCTGAGTGTAAGTCCTCAGATGGGGCAACGACCATTGTTGTAGTAGTTGACCCAATGGGGAGTCAGTTGGAATCAGCCTTCTCGGGGTCTTTTCTATCTCAATACCCGTTCCCTCTTGGAACATTTCACACTTGCTTTGTCCCTTTCCCATTCTCCACGCTGCCCACCAACAATCTCCCAGAGATTCCAACTCAGGGATTTACACTGTCCTCCAGCAGTCGCTGGATTCCTAGAGTTTAAGGACAGTATATCCCTTCTTCTATCCCAAAAGGCAACAAACTCACCTGATACACCCCTGGTCTCCTGGAGATGAAAGGAGTGTGGGCGTCCCCACTTCAGGTGATCAACGATACTCCCAGAGCATCAGGCCGGCTTCTCTCTCTCTTGTTTCCAAGGATCGTTTGCTGAGTGCAGTTACCCCGGGAACCAACTGAAACAAGGGAGGGGCCCGTCTACAATGGGAGGCGGTGCCGCCACACTCAGTCCCTCTTCTCCAGTCGAAATTCTGTCGGGGCCCCACGTTGAGTGCCAAATTGTGAGGTGGAAGCAGATAAAAAAACCACCAAAAGATTCGTTGATCCAAGGAAAACAAGGTTTTATTCACATGTCTGCAGAGACGGGTCCCCTCAGGCATTGAAGGAACACAGAGCAAAATTTAGGCAGCATTTTTATCCCCTCTTACGAGGCCTTGGCTCACATTCTTTCTGTTTTGAAATTGATACATGTATTTCGAAGGTCCATACTAGCTCCTTATCTAGCAAAAGTAGTTATACGGTTTCTGACATCGCAGCACTTTATTACAGTTCCCCATTGTTCTAGCCTTATCTTGTTTTTTCTCTTGTGCACAAACTGGAACACTTTCTTATTTAGCAGAACTACTGAGTTTTGAGATACACTTTCTTATTCAATTCAATGGGCCATCCAACATGGCTTCGGTTCTGCTCACAAATCCCCCCTTTTTTCTTTTTCCACTCTTGTCTCAAACTCAAAGAGCAGATCCCCTGCTTCTTTCAGAGTGATTTCTCTCTGATACATCATTAGAGGTTCTGCTTCCTGCTTCTTCTCAAATCTTGAACCCAAGGATTTCCCTATCTTCCCACATGTTGTTATTGCACCAGGGAGACATTGAACACAACAACACAACAATATACAGCATATAATAATCAATATAATTCCCATTATGGTAGATCTAAACCAAGTGGAACTGGGAAGCCAAGACCATAGTGCTCCCCACAAGTCTGGCAATGAGGAGTCACCTCTTTGTGACAATGGATTAGAGCAAATACGTTCTTCCATTACTTTTACTGTCTTTGTAATGTTGGGTTGGAAATCATGGATGTATACACAGCAATGTGAATGAATCAGAGCACACACACCCCCTTTTGTAGCTAATACAATGTCTAAAGCATACCTATTTTGTAGAGCAACCTGTCTTACTTCAGAAAGCTCGGTGTTAATCATTTTAATATTCTTTATTGTATCATTGAACACTGTTACTGTGAAGTTATTTAGAATATGTATATCTCGGTAGTTCATGGCTATTCCCAATGGTGTTATTATACCACGGGAGATTTGGGTCCAGAGTCTCCGGGTAAGGCCAGATTCTGGGTCTCTTTTATTACGTATCCGGCCTTGGGGAAGGCCATCAAGTTTATATATCACCTGTATCACATACCCGAGTGTACATGTGCCACTTCAGTAAGGTGGCATCTCCCTGTATGCATATTTCCCACACAATACCCACCTAAAGTTTTCCATAGCATAGGTCTGTTGTGATGTTCGGGTCCAATTGATCATATCTTCAAAATGCATACACATCTGATACTGATCTTGATTAAAATAATCTAATTTATGATAACTCTTGGTATAGCTATGGTTACTACAGGATAATGGCATATCAAAAGTCTTATTACATTTTTCCCAATCTCCTAAATGGAGCCCTCGAGTTTCATTTCTCCTAAAACACACATACACCGTTTCCCTTAAATGAACAAAAATCCTTCCTGTTTATTTCGTTCTACACCATATTTTTCTGTCCCGTGCCCCTGTGGTCTTAGTCTGTTCTGATGAAGTGGAATTGCGTGTAGGATTAATCCTTCACCTGTTCTTCCTGGCAGGTGTATGCATAACCAGCACTTGGTGATGTTCAAGGAATATGAGAACTTCTTGAGATCCTTTATGAACACATTGTCATCCCACAAGTCCGTTCCCAAGTCACCTGCAGGTCCAACATATTGTGAACTTCTTTGATGTATTAGTGTAAATATAGTTGCAACAAATAGTCCTTTCCAGAGTTCAGCCAACATCTCCATGGTGGTTTCTGCTGGCTATTTCTTCAAGGTTATCTTTAACAGCTGACCGTCCACTGGGATTGCCTTCCAAGGTTTTTCTGGTTCCGGTGCTTTCTTGACTCTGCTGTAATGCGTCCAGCCTCCTTCCCGAGTACGGACTGCAGATTCAGTTGTCAGTAGCACCTGGTACGGACCTTCCCAGCTAGGTTGCAGTTTTTCACTCCTCCAAGTCTTTATCAGGACCCAGTCTCCAGACTTGTGTGGGTGTTGGCTACCAGCCAAAGGTGGTCGTTGCACCAACAGTCCCTGTTTGTGAAGAGAAAGCAAAGACCGACACAGTGCCAGCAAATATTTCCGGAGGAACAAGTCCCTGAACTCTGGAATGGGATTGCCTAGTTTGGCCAAATAGGGTCTCCCCATCAGCATTTCAAAAGGAGAAACCCCTGTGTCTTTCCTTGGACAAGTTCTGATCCTGAGCAGAGCTAAGGGAAGATTCTTTGTCCATGGCAAGCCATTTTCAAGTTGTAGTTTGGTCAAGTGTTTCTTTAGTTCCGCGTTCGCTTTTTCAATTTTTCCACTGGATTCAGGATGCCATGGCGTGTGTAATTCCCATTTCACCCCCACCACCTCCGTTACCCTTTGCAGAACCTTTTGGGTGAAATGAGTTCCTCTGTCTGAATCTATTGCTTCCATCATTCCATATCGTGGGATAATCTGTTCTAGTAAGATCTTGGTTACTGTGGGAGCTGTGGCTCTTCTAGTGGGATAAGCCTCTACCCACCCCGTTAGTTGATCTTTGATCACAAGCAGGTATTTCCAACCTCCCTTTTCTGGCAACTCAATGAAATCAATTTGTGCTCTCTGTAAAGGCCAACCCACTAAGGGTCGCCCTCCCATCTCTTTCTTGTGTGCCGCTTTCTTATTTACTTTCAAACAAATCAAACATTTCCAGCAGATGCTCTGAGCTACAGTCCACATCCTCAGACTCCAATAGTGAGGTTTAACGGACATGACAAGGCCTCCGTTCCCCAATGTCCTCCTTCATGAACTTTCTCCAATATTCCCCTCATAACAATGGGTGACACCACCTTGACTCCCTCCAACGTCTTCCATCCCTCTGGGGGTTTGACACATCCCTCTTTCTCCAACTCCAACTTTTCCTTTTTCTCTGGCTCCCAATCCTCCCTCTTGTCTTCCTTTTCCAGTATTGGTATAGATACCATGACCAACTCTATCTCTCCTGCAGCTTCCTTCGCCCATTTGTCCGCCCATCGGTTTCCCACAACCTCCGGTGTGTTTCCCTTCTGATGTGCGCTCACATGTACAATTGATACTTGGCTGGGGAGTTGCAATGCCTCTAAGGCTTGCTCTACTAACTGCACTTGCTCTATTTGCTTCCCATCCGCCTTGATATACCTTCTTTCTTTCCAGATTTTCCCAAACGTGTGCACCACCCCCCATGCATACTTGGAATCAGTCCAAATCGTTACTTCCATCCCCTCAGCCATTTCCAAGGCTCTGATCAGGGCAAACAATTCACATTTCTGAGCTGACCAAGCAGCTGGGAGTAACCCTTTCTCTATTACCTCACCTTCCCCGGTTACTTTTGCAAACCCAGATTTTCGCTTTCCATTTTCTACCCTGCTCGATCCATCTATAAACCACCTCTCTCCCTTCTCCAAAGGAGTCTCTTCCAAATCCTCTAACCTTCGTCATGAGATCCACTTGCAATAGACAATCATGGTCTTCCGGTTCCCACGCCTGCCTTCTCCCCTCCAAGAATTCTGCTGGATTTAGATTCTTGTCTGTTCCTATCACCACATCAGGACTGGTTCTCAAAATGGTTTCATACTTCAATATCCTCCCTTCGGTCATCCAAGTGGTAGCCAGCTGGCTCAACACTGAGTTGACCTGATGAGGCAAATGCACCACCAAAGCTCCCCCAAAGGTTAACTTTTTGCTCTCCACCACCAACATCGCTGTTGCTGCCACAGCCTGAACACAAACTGGCCATCCTTTCACAACCGGCTCCAAACCCTGCTTAGGAAGGCTACCGGCTGGTACTGCCCCCTCCCTTCTTTTGGGCAAGGACTCCAACTGCTGTTCCCTGAGCCACCACCACATGCAAATGAAACGGTAATTTCAGGTTTGGCAAGGCTAAAACCAGAGCGGTTGACAAAGCCTTCTTCCCTATCTCCCTCCTCCCATTCTATGTGCTCTCCCTTTCCAGGCAGCTTTCTATGCAAAAATTGTGCCAACACTGAATTGGTCTACCCAGATTCTACAATACCCCAATAATCCCAATGCTTTCCGCACCTCTGTCTTGTTCCTGGGAGGAGCCAAGCTCATGATCCCCTTTACCCTTTCAGGGTCCAAGGACCTCATCCCCTGCTGAATGTAATGTCCCAAATATTTCACCTTTTTTTCAACTAACTGAAGCTTCTCTTTTGAGACTTTCAGCCCCTGCTCCTTCAGCCAATTCAACAGACTCACAGAAGCCGCTCTCACTTCCTTCTCTTTCTCCCCAGTTAACAACAAGTCATCCACATACTGAATTAGGGTGATTCCTTTCTCTCTCTCAAACGACACCAATTTTTCTTCCAACGCCTGTCCAAACAACAAAGGGCTCTCGGTATATCCCTGAGGAAGTACCGTCCACCTCAACTGCTGTTTCCTTCCACTCTCAGGATCATTCCATTCAAAGGCAAACAAGTCTCTCCTCCTCTCCTCCAAAGGACACGCCCAAAAGGCATCCTTCAGATCTATCACAGTAAACCATTTGTCTTTGGGGGGGATCCGCCCCAAGATGGTATAGGGATCAGGAACCACTGGGAATCTAGGAACCACTATCTCATTGATCCTCCTCAAATCATTAACCAATCTATACTTCCCATCCTTTTTTATTCCTGCTAAAACTGGTGAATTGAACGGTGACATAATAGGTTCCAACAGTCCCTGTTTCAATAATCTGTCAATCACTGGTTTCAACCCTTCCCGACCTCTCTTACTCAGAGAATATCGTGGAGTCCACAATTTAGTTATTCCTGGTTTTATCTTGATCTGAATGGGCTGTATTGCCATCCTACTAACCCCTTCACCTCCTGCCCACACATCTGATGATATCTTCTCCTCATCTTCCGTTGTTAGCATACACATGCGAACTTCCTTCCTTCTATCCCACAATTCTATCCCAAAAACATCCAACAAGTCTCTTCCTAGCAAGTTCACCCCTGAATCTGGAATATATAATATTTCGGTTTTAGTAACCACATCATTCAATTCCAATCTCACCTCTTCCAAAATCTTGACCTCTTGGGATTTCCCACTCACCCCAACCACCTTTAAAGTCTGCTTTGACCTGCATGCTCCCTCTACCGGATCGCATACAGATGTCCGGCTTGCGCCGGAACAGCCGTTCCTGATGGTCAGGACCCACTAACACATTTACCAGTGGCTCCCCGCGGGTCCCTCTTGGGGAGCCGAAACTTCCCAAATCGTATAGGGCATAGCTTCGTTCCTCTGGGGTTTTGGGACATTCACGTGCAAAATGTCCCTCTTTCCCGCATCTGAAGCAAGTTCTACTCTGGGACGGCTGTTGGAATCGACCGCCTCGATTGCCCCCTGGACCTCCTCGCCTAATCCGGGGGTCTCCACTCCCTGCTGGGAGATCTTTCATCTCTCCACCTTGGCCTCGGATCTGATATCTGGGTCTCCCTGTTTTTCGTAACTTCATTCTTGGCTGCCGTTTGCACAGCAGCTACCATCATCTGAGACTTCTGTTTGGTTTTAACTGAGTCTCGGTTCACAAAAACTTGTTGGGCTACTCTCATCAAATCTGTCATGCCCAAATCAGTCCATCCCTCTGTCTTCTGGATCTTTTTCTGGATATCTGGCCATGCTTTGGTGACGAATTGCATCTTCAGGAGAGTCTCGAAGGCAGGGGTTTCTGGCTCCACTCCGGAGTACTTGGTTAACCCTTCATGGACCCGAGCACAGAAATCCCCCGGGGACTCATCCTTTCCTTGTGTTATTTCAAATGCTTTGGTCAAGTTTTTCCCTTGAGGGATGGCCAATTTAATTCCTTCAATGATCATGTGTTTCATATCTCTCATGTGCTCCCTATGAGCATTATTATTGATGTTCCAATTTGGATTGGCTGTGGGGAACTTTGTGTCTGCAGCCACTGCTCCCTGTTGCCCTGCATGTCTCCTATCCCAGGCAGCCATTGCTGCCCTCCTAATGTGGTTCCTCTCTTCGGGGGTGAAAAGGTGTCCAAGAATATACATCAGTTCTTGGTATGTGTATTCATTGGGCCCCAGAAACAATTCCAACTGTTCCGCCACTTCATGAGCATTCTCATGGAGTTTCGGAAGGGTCTTTTTCAGATCCTGTAACTCAGCAGATTTTATGGGGACAGCCACGAAAACGGTGACTGGATTCCCCTGCGCATTCATGCCATTTGGGATTTCTCTGACTGGGAAAGCCGACACGGGATTGGCCGACCTTCCTCCTAGAGGCAAATTCTCTAGGTCCTTGTTTAATTGAGCCAGTTCCCTTCTGAGCCCTGGATATGCAGGTGGAGGTGGAGCCTGGGCAACTGGAGCTGGCAGGGGCGGTGGTGCCAGGACCGCCGGAGCCTATGCCGGTGGACTCCCCATCCAGTCCTCAGTTTCGCTTTCCTCCACCTTGCTGACAAACTGTCCTACTTCTGTTTCTGGTGGAACTGGACCTTCAAAGTGAGCATGATACCATACCTCCACATAGGGTATTTGCTCCTTCATCCGATGTTTCACTATATACTCTTTCAACTGAGTTATCCAGTACGTGCTGGTATTCCCTTCGGGATCCCAGTGGTAAGGAAACTCAGGGTCTACTAGGGGATACTTCGGCCACCTATTTTGGCATAGGTAGATCATTTTCTTTTTCTCTAGACTCTGAGTGTAAGTCCTCAGATGGGGCAACGACCATTGTTGTAGTAGTTGACCCAATGGGGAGTCAGTTGGAATCAGCCTTCTCGGGGTCTTTTCTATCTCAATACCCGTTCCCTCTTGGAACATTTCACACTTGCTTTGTCCCTTTCCCATTCTCCACGCTGCCCACCAACAATCTCCCAGAGATTCCAACTCAGGGATTTACACTGTCCTCCAGCAGTCGCTGGATTCCTAGAGTTTAAGGACAGTATATCCCTTCTTCTATCCCAAAAGGCAACAAACTCACCTGATACACCCCTGGTCTCCTGGAGATGAAAGGAGTGTGGGCGTCCCCACTTCAGGTGATCAACGATACTCCCAGAGCATCAGGCCGGCTTCTCTCTCTCTTGTTTCCAAGGATCGTTTGCTGAGTGCAGTTACCCCGGGAACCAACTGAAACAAGGGAGGGGCCCGTCTACAATGGGAGGCGGTGCCGCCACACTCAGTCCCTCTTCTCCAGTCGAAATTC
>BLBF01011862.1:0-11592 GCA_015471245.1 Laticauda colubrina | reverse complement strand
AAAAAAAAAAAAAAGGTGTCTGCTTATTCCCAGCCAGTAGATATTCTCACACTACTCGGGAACAGAAAAGCCTAGGGTGAATAGTTTTTGATCACAAGTATTTGTTAATTTTCATAAATTTGGAAAGGATAATTGAGATCATTTATTCCTATGTCCCACTCAGTGCAGATCTGCTAAAGCCTTATGGACAGATGCTTATCCTGCCTCCAGCGAGGAGGACATCCCACTTCTTGGGGCAGCTATTCCACTGGTTCACAGTTCCTACTGCCAGGAAATTTCTCGTAATATTTAACCTGACTCTCCCTTCCTGTATTTTCAGATCATTGATTCAGATCCTGTCTGAATGTAGAATAATAGATTTCCTCTTTAGGAACCTGAAGACTGCTATTATATATTTCAGTCTTCTCTTCTGTGGGCTAAACATGCACAGTTTTTTAACTGTTCTTCATAGGACTTGGTGCTTTCATCATCTTAGTGTTCGCTGATGCACTCCCATGTATCAGTCTTTTTTTTTAAAAAAAAAAACCTGTGATGCCCAGAAATATGCAAAATACAGTAGTGTGGAAAAATTACTTTTCCTGATCTGGACTATATAGCATTTCCTTTTCAGCAACACTTCATCACAGCTAGCTTATATAATATTATATAATATATCTAATATATCTATTATCTTTTTCACATGAACTTTCCCATCTTATACTTTTGTGCCTTTCTCAAGTGCAAGTTTTTACATTTCTTCCTGTTAAATTTCATCCTGTATTTCTGATCCAGTGTTCAGACCTGTTTAGATCTTCTCTCTCTTCTGAAGTATTTGACATTCTTCCTAGTTTTGTCATATTGGAAATTTTGATCATTATTCCCTCAGTTTCATCTAGGTTATTATTAAAAATGTTGAAAAGCACATTGTCTACCACAGATAGCATTTAATACTACATTTCAATCTAATTTAAATGGCCAATTAAGGCCTAATTTCCCTTCTGAAAGTGTACACATAAAATATTCTGCCTTCTGTCCATCATCCATCACCACTTTTTCTTTTTCTGCACATAGTAGACCTTATTTTGCCTTTTTGTTTTTGATGTACACCTCATCTCTTCCAAAAAGCCTTTTTGTTGTTTGAAGTATTTCTTTGCAAGCCTTAACTCATTTTGCACTTTAGCCTTTCTGAAACATACCTTACAGTTTCTTCTGATTACATTGTATCCTTACCATCATTCCTTCCACTTTGTATTCATACCCCTTTTTCTTTTCAGCATTTAGACAGTATAAATGTATCCACATGTTCTCTTAAGATGTCTTCAGTTTTTCCTTCTGGTACGAATTTTTTATAATTGTGCCTTTGGTACCTTGTTTAGTAGGATTTCCCATTCTTTCCAGACACTTTTCTCCTCAGGATTTCAAGCCTGATCCCTCTGACCTTCCGTCTGAATTCAAGAAATCCAGTATACCAGTCTGATTCTTCTCTATTCCTCCTCCCCCTGATATCATGAACTCAAGGATAACATGGCCATTTTCTCTCAAGGTTCTTATCACCTTCACTTCTTCAATTCCTCCCTGTTGGTAAGAATTAAGTCTGGGATATCATATCCGTTTGTTCTTTCTACCATCTTCTGACAAGTGAAGTTAGCAGCAAGATAGGACAGAGATTTCTTGGACCTCTGACTCTTGGCATAGATAGATTTCCTGCAGATATAAGCATATTTGAACTCTCTTGTTTTCAGTATCATGTGCATGATACTGCATAAGGCTAGTACTTATCTTTTAAACTTGTTTCTTTTAAAGGGTTAAATCACTACTTGCTCTTTCCTTCTCTTTCCTCTACTCCTTGTCTTCTTTCTCCCAAGCTACAGGTATCGTAACTTGGAAGAAATGGAATATAATTATCATTAAGTTTCTACAGAATTGTCTATTTATGATACAAATGCATGGTTCTCCAGATACATTATTGGACACTTATAAACTTGAAAACAACATATTTTCTTTTAGATGGCAGTGAAAATGTTACAGGACTGGATCTTTCAGACTTTCCAGCACTAGCCGACAGAAATAGAAGGGAAGGAAGTGGAAATCCAACTCCATTAATAAACCCTCTAGCTGGAAGGGCACCCTATGGTGAGTGTGAATCTCATGTCTTTGCAGCATTGACCATATGATATCTTAGGTAATAATAACAGCTATTGCTAAATTTAAACTTTGGCCTCCTGTTGTGATTATTTAATTTGTCTTTTGCCTGAGAAATAAAGGGTTCCTAAAAGAAAATTGCCTGTAGGTTATTTAGCTGCCACCCCAAAACCTGTTTGCTGATAATAAATGAATAGAATTGGCTGGAATTTTGAACAGATATGTATAAAATGGTGAGGGTTTATATTAGCGTCTTTACTCTTTTTAGCTTTTCTCACAATTTTCTATCACCCAATTATTTGTTTGATTCATACAGTTTCCCATCTCACATGCCTCTGGGTGGTGTCCAATTTTTAAATAAATATAAATACTGTATATACATCTCTAAAATGTATCAAAAATAAAACATACAAATGTCCAAGAATCATAAAAATCTTTCAACACAACTATTACATGGGGTCTTTCACATATCTGGTACCTAAGACTTGAACATAGAACATAGAACATCTTCAGGGCCTTACAAATGGCCAGCAGGATGGAGGCCAACTTAATATTATAAGAAATGATGTTCCAGAAATCAGATGCAATGACATAAAAGGATCTTCTTCAAGATCTTGCTGTCTGATACTCCTTGGCCGATGGTGCTCATAGCATGTCTCTTCTGCCAGAATGCAAGACACATAGAAATGAGTGAGAAAAGGTGGTCCTGTCAGTAATCCCCACAAACAATTTTGGGCTTTAAAGGTAGTCAACAGCAACTTTAAAAGTGACACCAGCAGCAAGAAAATTAGTTTGGTGTTCTAGTTACGGTACAAAACTAGAAACCAGAACATTGAGTTCTGTTCCCACCTTAGGGCCAAAGCTAGCTGGGTGACTTTGAGGCAATCAGTCTCTTTCAGCCCTAGGAAGGAGACAGTGGAAAAGCAAAAGTTTTCTTTGCAAAACAAAATAAAACAAATAAAATGCACGAACTTGTCAGAAAGGCAATGGGAGGCAAGTCTAGATGTCCTATTTATCATGGTATAGCTATATTGACTGGTGGTGATAAAAAGAGGAGGCCAGAATAGATTAAGATCGTATTGTAATGCATATGAAATACTAAAAAGTACTGTAAATACAGTTTTTCTCCACAAGCAACAGTAACAGAAGGCAAAGACTTAGAATCAAGACAAGCTAATTTTAGAATAAGAAAAGATTCGTTCACACAATCCTCTTGAGGTTCCGCATGTGGGGACTGGGCTAATATAGCCATTTGCCTGTATCTTGTATATCCCGTGTGCATGCATAAACTATACCTTTGATCTTAGGTACAATTAGTTTTAGTAGTTCAACTATATACTGTATTTTCTTCTTACAGTTTTACACCTTCATTTAGTTATTGTAAATCATTAGTACAATTTGGTATATTGTAATAATGTAACCTAACAGTTTTGAAAAATAATTAACTGCTAGTGCCTTTTAAAATCTAATTTACACATTTACATTAATTGTATATTTTTCTTTAAAATTTTTATTAGCTTCATAGCTAAACATTATAATAATGACTGTTTAAAGAACTCAAAAACTGAATAGAATCAATATATTACTCTAAATTCATTATTGTTTCTACAAATAGAAGGTTTGAAATGGGTATTTTACTTTCTCTATGTTTGTTAAAGTAAAATCATATGCTAGATAAAATTTTAATTGTCAAATTGTACAATTTCATTTATTCAGTTTCTGTCTTTTTAATTTTCAAATGTTTTAAGCCTTACTTTCAACATGAAAATTAAAATCCATAATAATAAAATAGTACAAATAAATTGAAATAAAATAGAAATTATAGCAATTACAATTTAAATAAGTCAGTGTGATGTATTTATCTCCCAATATAGTTGGGATGGTAACAAAACCAGCAAATGAGCAAACCCAGGACTTTTCAATACACAATGAAGATTTTCCAGCATTACCAGGCTCCAACTACAAAGATCCAACATCAAGTAATGATGACAGTAAACCTGTAAGTTTGTCTTAATTTACAGAGAGAACAATTCACACATGCACACACACATGTACCCATGTATGCATCTTTAAGAAGGCAGTTAAATCATGGGTAAAAGCCTTAGTCATAAAAGCTGGCTGGGGAACTGGGCCACTGACACTGTCTTAGTCCAGTTCATCTCAGAAGGTTGTTCTGGAGAAAATGGGAGGAGGAAGGTGTGTGAATTTGTTTGCCATCTTGAGTTATTTGTAAAAATGATGGGAAACAAACAAAGCAAACTAGTCCTTGTCTAACCATATTGAATAACAGAAGTAATTAGCAAAGTTGGGGACAACATTCTTCAAATGCAGTGCTGTGTTTGTTAATGGAAATTTGCCCAGTTTCCATTTGCTTCACTTCTGATTAAAGGGAAGCATTCAGAGAAATGCTTTAGGGTAGCAGTTCTCATAGTGTGGACTGGGGACTTCTGTGAGTCCCCAAGATCCTTTCAGGGAGTCTGCAAATAAATTAAATGTGTTAATATTTCTCAATTTTAAGTTCTAATACAGTACATATAAGGCATGTAAATCTAAGGTGTTTGGAGTCCTCAATCATACTTATGAATTTAAAGTGGTTAGTCATAGTCTCTGTCGGTTTAGCATGTCTATCTTAGCTAGTAAAATGCATGCGGCTTTGCACAGAACCTAGATTAGAAACCTATATGTCAAATGGCTAAACACAGTCTCTCTGATCAGAACTAATATTAGGAGAACTGAAGTTTAATTTATTGTCATTAAAAATACTAATGATCCCGGACAATATTTTATCTATTGTCATCCTTAAATTGTACACATTGGGCAAGCTGTTTGTTACTAACAATGTGTTGATACATTGATCATTTTATTTCATAAGCTTATATAAATATACAAACAGATGAGAGAAACTTCTGGAGGGTGGTATTTTGTAAACAGCAGATAACTAAATTAGATAGTCATGTATATTTTTTACAATTTTTATATTGATTTTTTTTTATATCTCTTAACAGAATTTGAATACATCAGGCAAAACATCTTCTAGTGCAGATGGTCCAAAATTTCCTGGGGATAAAAGTTCAACAACGCAAAACAATAACCAGCAGAAAAAGGGGATTCAGGTGTTACCTGATGGTATGCTTGCTAAACCTGTTTTTTTTTTTTTTTTTTTTTTACGAATGTTTCAGATGACACTGGTTCTCTATTATTAGATAATACTCTTATTTATGCTTTTCTAGGTCGGGTTACCAACATTCCACAAGGGATGGTGACAGACCAGTTTGGAATGATCGGTTTGTTAACGTTCATCAGGGCAGCAGAGACAGACCCTGGTATGGTACATCTTGCATTAGGAAGTGACTTGACAACTTTAGGTCTCAATCTCAATTCTCCTGAGTAAGTGTTTTCAAATTAATATATCATTATTTAATGTAAATTACTAGCTATAGTTACTTATTCTTGAATAACCACACTTCTAAAATATTTACTAAGATGAACTAAAAATACAGTTATTGTAAAATATGCATTCATGCAATTAGCTTCAGGATGTTAATATGTAATTCAACAAGATTGTAATAAATCAGGGATAGTATTCATAAAAAGAAATAGCACTTCAGAAAAAACACAAATTTATGATATATTTCTGCAGCTGTTGACAGGATATTCTATGCTTATTATTTGCATTGCAGAAAAAGTTTATAAAGCCTTACATTTTTCATGTATAGTTTTAATATTTCTTTTTTTATTGGTTTACACTGAATTTAATATTACTTAACATATGACAGTATGAATTGCCTAACCATATTGGGAAAAAACAGTTTATATACACTGCTCAAAAAAATAAAGGGAACACAAAAATAAGGCATCCTTGATCTGAATGAATGAAATATTCTTATTAAATACTTTGTTCATCACATAGTTGAATGTGCTGACAACAAAATCACACAAAAATTATCAATGGAAATCAAATTTAGCAACCCATGGAGGTCTGGATTTGGAGTTACACTCAAAATTAAAGTGGAAAAACACACTACAGGCTGATCCAACTTTGATTTAATGTCCTGAAAACAAGTCAAAATGAGGCTCAGTAGTGTGTGTGGCTTCCACGTGCCTGTATGACCTCCCTACAATGCCTGGGCATGCTCCTGATGAGGTGGCGGATGGTCTCCTGAGGGATCTCCTCCCACACCTGGACTAAAGCATCCCCCAACTCCTGGACAGTCTGTGGTGCAATGTGGCATTGGTGGATGGAGTGAGACATAATCTCCCAGATGTGCTCAATTGGATACAGGTCTGGGGAACAGGCGGGCCAGTCTATAGCATCAATGCCTTTGTCTTGCAGGAACTGCTGACGCACTCCAGCCACTTGAGGTCTAGCATTGTCTTGCATTAGGAGGAACTCAGGGCTAACCACACCAGCATATGGTCTCACAAGAGGTCTGAGGATCTCATCTAGGTACCGAATGGCAGTCAGGCTACCTCTGGTGAGCACATGGAGGGCTATGCGGCCCCCTAAATAAATGCCACCTCACACCATTACTGACCCACTGCCAAACCAGTCATGCTGGAGGATGTTGCAGGCAGCAGAACGTTCTCCACGGCATCTCCAGACCCTATCATGTCTGTCACGTGTTCAGTGTGAACCTGCTTTCATCTGTGAAGAGCACAGGGCGCCAGTGGCGATTTTGCCAATCTTGGTGTTCTCTGGCAAATGCCAAACGTCCTGCATGGTGTTGGACTGTACAACTGTACAACTCCCACCTGTGGACGTCGGGCCCTCATACCACCCTCATGGAGTCTGTTTCTGACCGTTGGAGCAGCCACATGCACATTTGTGGCCTGCTGGAGGTAATTTTGCAGGGCTCTGGCAGTGCTCCTCCTGTCCCTCCTTGCACAAAGGTGGAGGTAGCAGTCCTGATGCTGGGTTGTTGCCCTCCTATGGCCTCCTCCACGTCTTCTGATGTACTGGCCTGTCTCCTGGTAGCACCTCCATGCTCTGGACACTACACTGACAGACACAGCAACGCTTCTTGCCACAGCTCACATTGATGTGCCATCCTGGATGAGTTGCACTACCTGAGCCACTTGTGTGGGTTGTAGACTCCATTTAATGCTACCACTAGAATGAAAGCACTGCCAGCATTCAAAAGTGACCAAACCATCAGCCAGAAAGCATAGGAACTGAGAAGTGGTCTGTGGTCACCACCTGCAGAATCACTCCTTTATTGGGGATGTCTTGCTAACTGTCTATGCTTTCCACCTGTTGTCTATTCCATTTGCACAACAGCATGTGAAATTGATTGTCAGTGTTGCTACCTAAGTGGATAGTTTGATTTCACAGAAGTGTGATTGACTTGGAGTTACATTGTGTTGTTTAAGTGTTCCCTTTATTTTTTTAGTAGTGTCGTTAAATACAGTGGTGTATTTAACTACAGTAGTGTAGTTAAATAGAGCAGTGTAGTTAAATAAGATGTTCTGGAATGAAAAAGTAATCAGTCTTCTATCATATTTCTGTACAAATGGCAATAATAATAGCACTTAGACTAATATACCACTTCACAGTGCTTTACAGCCCTCTCTAAGAGATTTACAGAGTCACCATATTGCCCCCAACAATCTGGGTCCTCATTTTACTGACTTCAGAAGGATGGAAGGTTAAGTCAACTTTGAGCTGGTGAGAATTGAACTGCTGAACTGCTGGCAGTCAGCATAATTAGCCTGCACTACGGCATTCTAACCACTGCAGCACCGTGATTAAATGCTTTGTTTATCATTATTTTGAGAGAAGAGTGCTTAAAAGAGTCTAATTTACATATAATGGGGACAGTTCATGTTTCACAAGTCACGTGTAGTCTCCATTTAAAGTAACATTTAATGATTTAATTACAAGTGAATTTTAAGATGCAAAAAGAAATATAAAAAGGGCATAAGAGCAAACTGCAATACAGGAACTAAGAATTTTAAGACAAAAACTCTGAAACTAAATTAAGATTCAAGGTAAATATATATTCATGCACGTGGTAAAAAGGGTTAAAAAGACAAAATTTTTACAGAAGGAAAGCAACAAAAATCAGAGTGACAAGTTTAATGGGTAGAGTGTTAGAGGCTGCTGCACAACGCGCATGAAGATGAGTGATACGTATTCACATATGTATGGCATTCTGTTCTGAGGCTAGCTGGAGGAACATTTTAAAACACAGTTCAATCCACTAATAGTGAGTGATCTGATGTGTTTGTACGACAGATATGCAGTGGTTCACTGTACGAAAAAAGTCTCAAAACTGTCCCCAAAACTTCCCGCTCCATTGCCCCAATATTGGCCCCCCTTCAATTCCTTTGCCCCTACATCGTTCCTTTTCATTCCATCGCCCCCCTGAAAACTGATATCGGCCAGGTTAAGAACCACTGATTCAATTCAACTTTCTACCCAGTGCATTACTTTGCATAGGCAATTTTACAAAAAGCCTGGAGCCTACTGCATCTGAGACAGTAAATCAGGATTGTCAAACTCAGCCTGCAGGCCAGATACTTTATGCGCTGGCCACACCCACGGCCAATTCAGCGAAGAGGTGGAGTTGCAATATGTCACATGATGCCGCTGTGTCAATGTGAGTTTGACACCCCTGCAGTAGATGTATGGCAGCCAACTTAGAAGCAGCTACCAGGACTGCCATTGATTTTATTGGCCATTGATTTCCCCATTGCCTGGGGAATGCCCAAATGGAGGCTCCTCTCCCTTCCCCACATGGGTTCTCACCAAAATAGCACCTAGTTATCTATTCACATTTTTATATGCTTTTGAACTGCTAACTGGGCACAAGCAGAAGCAAGTGGTGGGAGCTAACCCTGCCCTGTAGTGTTCAGATCTCTAACTCAGGCTTGCCAATCATGAAGCCTCCATTCTAACCATAGAGACAGTGTGTCCCCTTACTCAATTCATAACCCACTAGAACAGGAGGGTTAAATTCGCGGCCCACAAACCAGATGCATTAAACGCTGGGCATGCCCACTCTCAGTTTAGCGAAGGGGAAAAAGTTGTGATATGTTGACGACAACATGTCATCGCGGGTTTGACACCCCTACACTAGAATATTTTTTAACAATTGATTATGTAGCCTCTGTGTAAAGACCAGTAGTAAAAACGAAATCACTTAATATATATAGCCTTTTTCACTAGCTGGCAATATATTCAGTTAGGAAGTTATTTGTTACATTGCTTCTGAATTTCAGTTTTCACCCTCTGGTTCTGGTCATCCTAGCTTTGTATGATCTACAAACATGCTAAGTATTTTTCCATCTCCCTTATCCAAGTTAATTGATAGAAATGGTGAATAGTACAGGACCCAAGGAATAGTCCTGTAGCACTCCAATGAGACTTTCTTCCAAGTTGAAATGAAGTTATTAATGGGCATTTTCTGTGTGTAGTTTCTCAGCCAACTGTGAGTCCAACAAAAATTATTGTGCTCATGTTTTACTTTATAAATAACATGAGACTATCAAAGGCTTTGGAAAGGTATGGTAGGTTTGCACTATTTCTTTGATCCAATTAAGTTTATATCAGATTAATAAACAAAATTTTCATTCATGTTTTAAATTATTCCAAGCATATACCTTTTTCAAATATTGAAATAATGCTAATTTAGTCACAATCAAAAACTAATATGACATATGGTTAATGACACACATCAAAAAATAATATGATGAAAGAAAAGTGATATTTTGTTGATAGTGTATGTTAATAATTGATTGTTGCAACAATGGAAAAAATGTAATGGCCATGAATGACAGAACAGTAACATGGTGAAATATCAACTTCATACATTCATTTTGGGAAGGAATTGTCTGTAATATTTCAGTTCTTTCAAAGATATGGGTCAAATGACAGAAGTACATGTATTAAATCAAAATAAATTATGAGTTGCATTATTTGTGATGATTATGATCGCCAAAAGTTGATATTATGTTGCATTGACATAATAGCAAATTTCAATGACAACATTACTCCACAAAGTAGAATTACATTTAATTGCTTCACCTGGCTAATTTGGATCTAACAAAGTTAATTGTTATTATCAATAACGTATTGGTAGTATTATAAGAGAGGATTGTACTATATAGTAATTAGTGAAAATAATGAAGTCATGTTAGCTTCTCTTTTTATACTGAGAATGAGGTTCTAATTTAATGTTATGTACCATATTTTTTGGAGAATAAGACACTCCGAAGTATATGACACACTTAGCGTTTGGAGGAAAACAAAGAAACAAAAATCTGCCTCGGCCTCCTAGCAATTTCCCTCATTGCAGCAAACAGCCTGGTCAGCTTCATCACAGCCTGATTAGCACAAGCAGCTGATTGTCGGTCGGATTGGCCTCCCGGCGATCACCTGTTTCAGGCTGAAATGATTGTCATTGCCTATTGCTGCCTCTATGTGGCCCATTTTCAGCCTAAGCATCCCGTTTTCAGCCTCCGCGCGCCCCATGTTTCGGCCTGTTCCAGGCAGCACCATCCCTGCAGTCTGAAACAGCCGATCGTTGGGAGGCCGATCCAACCCACAATCAGCTGCTTATGCTAATCAGGCTGTGCTGAAGCTGACCAGGCTGTTTGCTGCAGAGGCAAATTGTTGGGATGCAGAGGCTGAAGGATGGGGGCCAGTGGGCGGGTAAGGCTTCAGCAACATTCACTGTAGCAGACACACAGACAGTTCCACCCACTGGGGGGGAGTGCATCTTATACACCAAAAACTATGGTAAATATTGCTATATTGTTTAAAATTCATCACAAATTTCTTCTAATATTGGATATTATTAAATACTTTCTCATTATTTCTAATCAATGTGTTGTGTTATTGTATTATATAATTCTTCATATTAATGTAGATCCAGATAATCTATTTAAGCTAGATAGTGTGCAACAGATAGTATGTTTTTGTATTCGAAGTCACAGCATTTTGAGAAGGAATAATCTTTAGCAATTAAGTATCTCTTTTTCTGTACAGAAATCTTTACCCCAAATTTGCATCACCTTGGGCTTCTTCACCCTGTCGACCTCAAGACATAGGTAAGGTTGATCAATTAATATATGTATTTTTAATTTAATATACTCTTAACATTCTTGAAAATTAGTATCATGGATTAAGAATTAAATCACATCTCATTCCCTTATTCAGACTTCCATGTTCCTTCTGAATACTTAACAAATATTCACATTAGGGATAAGGTGAGTATACTTTATGATACCTTATCACAGAATAAAGTAGAAATAAAAAAAATCTCAGGCAATTATGTTTTTTACAATCTGTAGATATAGTGGTATTAATATCAAATGGCCTGAATAAAGTATCATTCTACAGTATTATTAATTTAATGAGCTATTTTTCAGATGAATATTGCAAAATGTTTCCAATGCTAAAGAAAAATCTATATATAATTGCTAAATATTATTCCTACTGAAACACATTTTCCTATTATAGTATGCATT
>BLBF01011854.1:0-16236 GCA_015471245.1 Laticauda colubrina | reverse complement strand
TATAATATAATCCGAATTATATCTATCTGTCATCTATGTGCTTTGATTATCTTCAACATTTTTCTCTCGTGAAAAGATTTCACTGTATTGTTTTGTATTAATTAAATAATTAGGAAAAGTAGCCTTTTTTTCACTGATTAAAAATCATGTAAGCACATCTTTATGAGACATTCAAGTAAACTCTAAGGTGATAATAATTTTAATGATTTATCAGTTTTGATGCTGTTCAACTCTATAGCTTGTTCATTAATATGGGAGATACATGTGGCCAGTCAGCAGTGGTTTTAATTTTATTTAATTTTATTTGATCAGTTAAATTGCAAGCAGATTCTCAGTGTTTATATGGAAGATTTTCATCCAGATTTGTCATTTTCCTTTTCATACACACATACACATATATATACACACACACTACATCAGACCTGCCTGATAGATTATAACCGATAACCTTCAATGAAGAGATGTTTTGCAGTAAATTGATATAGAACAGTGATAATGAGAAAGAGGAAGAGGAGAAGGAGTTAGGTAGCAGTTGCTAGCCAACTTTGACCTATCCTAAAAAAGCAAAGCCCAGTGAGGCCTATTTAGCATATGAGTGGGGACAATAAAGCAATGTTAATGTGTCAGATGGAAAAGAAGACAGTGGCAAATCGCTTCTGTACTTCAGGCAAGAAATTTATACGGACATGTCCATTAAGTCACTGAGAATCAAGCTCAATTAAAAGAGATTTTGGGTTTATTGTTGTGAAATATTTTGAAGGATTATGTTTCATAATACATCATACTTATTACTGCATATATTTGTAGATAGATAGATAGATAGATAGATAGATAGATAGATAGATAGATAGATAGATAGATAGATAGATAGTCAGTCTTTCTTGCTTGGATTTTATAAATTAGATGCTCCAGGGAAAGTCTTGTTATTTGAAATTTGATTAGTTGGCAGTTCAGCATAGAAATAATTGAATGTGGCTGATCAGCTTCATCCTATAAAAAAAAAAAACATCCCTGGTAGTATTATTAATCTTTAATCATGGTGTGGTTACCTGGAAAGTATTTTGAATTTTTGTAAAATAAACATAAATATACTGTAGATTAAGAATATAAAAAAAGTTGATAGTGAACTTCTGCTGGAGTGAGATGACTTCATTATAACACAAGTGGCTATTCAGAATTAATTTTGCAAAATAAATATATATATTCAAGGATGCATCTGAATTTTCAGATTAAAAAACTATGAATAATAACTTAAAGATATAATAATTGCATCTGTTTGGTATTATTTTAAAAAATAAGTAACTATCACAATTAAAGTTGGGTTTGCAAATCAGGTTTTGAATGGAAAAAATAGTTTTAAGTGAGAAAATATTAAATGAAATATTTTAAGAAATTCAGTTTATTAGAAGAAAATAATGAAAAAGTCTGACTATAAACTACATACCATATTTTATGGATCCTTACCTACAAAAGTGTTTTGCTTACAATTTGTTATAATACTTTAGAATGATAATATTTGTGAATTTTCTATTTTTGGTTATTGCTTTGATGGCTATGTGCCAAATCAGTGTTGATTCTTAGCATTGTAGTATTATTGATTATCTGTTACATCTTACTTTTATTATGTATATAAATTAAGGTGGTGAGCACACCTAATATTCCTTCCTCTTCCTATTTTCCCACAACAGCTCTGTATGGTGGGTTGAGCTATCAGCTATCAACTTATATTTGATATAAGAGAATATCAAAATCATCCTGCTGACATTCATTCCTAAAGCCAGGTTCAAACTTACAGTCTCCCAGTTTCCAGCCGAGTGCCTTTAACCCCTAGACCAGACTAATTCTCTCAATATAAAAGTAGAAAACTTTTTCTTGCTTTCCGTCTTCCCCAGCATTACATGTATTTTTTGACACATGTATTTAAAATATGATCCTGTTAATTGTGTCTGTAGGTTGATTTATTTAATGAACTATTTGTTTATTTTCTTGGCTTCATTGTATTGCCAGGAGTCTTCTCCAATATTAAAGTTCAAAAGTGTTATTTTTCTATCCTGCTTCTTTTAATTTCAATTAATCCCAAACAATTCATAACTTTTACCAGTTCTGATTATTGAAAACTTTGTTTGTTTTTCTCCTCTATTCTGTCATTTTCATCTGAGCCTCACTTCCAATTGCTGCATGATTGACACACTACTGAGATTGACAGATACCCCTTGGAGCCTGATGTTTAGAGGTCACATAAGCAGTAATAGATTCTGTTCCAGAATTTAGCATCAAATATTGGCTTTCGGTGTCAGAAGGGTGAGAGTTAAATGCCAATTAACTCTTTCTAACCTGAACTCACAGGCAAAGCATCCATGCCTTATTGGTTTTGTGCTTTTGATATAATCTCTAAACCTCATTGTGGATACTGATTTCTGATTGCGTTTTGGTAATTTGCTAACATGAATTAAGGCTCTATATTGTATCCAAATACTCTTGTTTGAAATTGGGCAATTAAGAAAAGTAGTGCTGTATAACAGTGCTAATACATCTAAACAGCTTGAATTTGTCTTATTTGGGAAGTATAAACAACTATTAAACTTGTTATCTCAAATGTTTAATATACAATGTTATTCTTCTTGGATTGTACTTAATGTATATACTGTGGTTCGGTTTCTCTTTAGCTTGAAACATATGATTTGTGAAGAGATGATTTGTATCAAATATCTCCATATGAGTTAAACATTCTGTTGTAACCATGATAGGAAATCCCATTTTATAACCTGTTGCAGGAAAGCCTCAATCTGCAAAGATAGAATTACCTCTTTCTTACTGCTTATTGACTTTAAATGGATGTAGTAGCCCTTGTAATTTGTGTATAAGCTTGTATTTGCTGTTGGATTTACCCTCCCGGATGCCCTAGGCTATCCTTTTTCACGACAGCTGAAACTAAAAGCTGGGTATATGCATTGGTGCAGGAGTGAGGCATAGGGGGTGGTGAAGAACCTGCAAGCTAGCTCCTCAGTTTTTTTTTTCTTTTTTACCTGTTCTTTGTCTCTTAAAGAAACATTAATATAATTTTCTACTGACAGTAAAGGAATCTAAAACTGGCCATTAGGGTAGCTAGATGGCTGAGGCATTTGGGCTGTTGTGATACGTTAGCACTAAAACAAACACGATGAAAACCTTCATCATTCTCTAATAGAAAGGTTTCTTCTAGTTGGATATTCATCCTAAATGCATCAGCTAGATCAGTTTGATATATAGTTTTTTGCTGAATTTACTTACAATTGCAAGTGTGAGTGGCTTGACTGATCTGTGCTTTTAATTTCCAGCCAAGCAAGGAACTTTGCTGGGATGATTTGTTGAAATGATAATTGAGAGGACATCTTGCATACTGTAAAAACTAGTGGGCAATGTGCATTTTAAATCTGAAGTTGAACCATTTAATTCATTACCTTTTCAATAATTAGGACCACAATAGCTTGTTGCTAAAATACTTCTTTAGAATTTGTTTTCATTATGCTACATTGTTACTAAGAAATATCACTCTTTAATTTAAAAAAATAAAATAATTGCCAGGCTTGAAATACAGTGGAACACTTTAATATTATGCTTTTCAGAGTTGGTCTCTCTGAAATGCTAATATCATTGCTTTTTCTTAAAGGAGGCCAGGCAACTCTACGTAGAATATAAAGAAACAAAAATAAAAGAGAAAGAAGAGGCTTTGGCAAGAGCTGAACTGGAAATACTTCAGAGTGAGTTTTTTTTAGTGCATTTTTTATTGCATTTATCCTTTCTAAAATGGTATGTGTGGGAGGTGGGGGTGGGTGGGTTTTCCACCTATCACAGCATGTCCTATTTTCTACACAGATGGAGTCTAACTGAAATCTAATTCTATAGATGGAGTCAGATTCCATCTGTGCAGAAAATGGGTTTACTAAGGATCAGATTAACTGCAATATGAAATTCCAAAAATTACTTCTGAATTCCTGTTGTCTTATTGCATTCAAATCAATTAATCAGGTAAGAAATAAGGTTGGATAAAACGCACAAATATATTAACAATTCCAAAAGATGTGACTTATATAATGTCTTGAAGAAACAGTAATCAGTTTTGTGCCTTCCTGGAGAAAAATAATTCTGGTAAACTTTGTAATAGTTCTGAATTGATTTGATTACTAAGCACGATAAAATGTGCTCAAAATGATGTGAGCCTACCAAAAATGATGTTATGCGTAACTTATTCACAAAAGATGTGGTCCTTTGATCATTTGAACATTTGAGACTTTTCTGCTTCATTTTTATTTAATTGCAATATGTAAACTCCTTGCTATGTATAAAAGCTGTGAATATTATTTCTCATTTTCCTCATCTTATTTATTTTATAATTCTTCTGCATCATAAAATGCTTAGCAATATTATTTTGCAGGTATTATTGCCTCTTAATAGTATTATAGATTTTCAAGTTTGCCCATTTCTGTTATATTAAGGAGTAAGCAACATGATAATGTCAGGTATTCTTCCTTAAGGCCCGGTCCCACTGCACTTACAGATGCAAAGAGGATGTAAAACGTTAAAAACTTGCCATCCGTTGGAAAATGCTATGCATCCGTTGCGTACGTGTTTCATACGCTCTATCCGTTGAGCATCCGTCCACTGCAATATAATCCGCACAAGAAGTTTTGAGCTGCACAAAACTTTGTGAACGGGTGAACTTTCCGCCACGTACAATGTACATCTGCAACATATCCAGGCAACAAACGTTCTATGTCCATTATCATCCGTTAAACGTCCGCTGTATCCTCTCTGCATCCTCTGGCCATCCCCTCAACTCATATCTGCTGCAGCTGAAAACGGAAAGAGGGAGGAAATGAAAGATACACGAAACGTCTACGCAGCATTAGTAGCACGGAAATAGAAAGGATGTAAGCGTATGCATCTCATATATAAAGTATTAAAAACGGACAAAAGATTTGTATCTGGGATGTATCTCGTATATTTAGGATATCTGGAGTATGTCTACAGTATGTAGAAGGACACCTAGCGGACAACCGATATTTCCTATAAAAAAGGGGGAGAAAACCATCTGGATCTCAGTATGAGTCCAGCAGCCATGGTGTACAGACCTCATCACCCTTGGTCTTGGTCTTCAACATCATCAATTGTTCTCCACCAGGGATGATGACACAGTCCATATGATAGCTGCGTTCATTCATCACCAGAACCAAAACCTGTTCAGACTGTATCAAGTTTTACACAGAAGAAGAAGAAGGAGACGTCCAAGAGCTGTGTGGGTCCGAGGATGGATCATGAGAAGAATGGAGTTTGGACTGTATGACCAGTTGATGGTGGAGCTGAGGAATGAAGACCCTCATGCATTCAATCACTTCATGAGGATGCCACCAGTCATGTTTGACGAACTTGTACAGCATCTGAGACCCAGTTTGAGCAGTATGCATGGAGGGTGCCACACAACAGCATCAGCAAAGTGGTCAGAGAAGTGGTGCAGGCCATCATTGAAGAATACGTGGAGGAGCTCCTCAGGTGCCCCATCACTGAACAAGGCTGGAGAAAACTTGCAGAAGAGTGGCATCAGAGGTGGAACTTTCCCCACACCGTTGGAGCCATAGATGGGAAGCACGTGGCCTGCAAACTCCAGTCAACTAAGGGTCTGCTTATTACAACTACAAGGGCTTCTTCAGTATCATCCTCTTTGCCATGGTTGATGCTGACTACAAGTTCATCTACATTGATGCTTCACACAACGGGTCAGCTTCAGATGGCCAGGTACACAACGCAAGTGACCTCAAGGATGGGCTGGAACGCAACCTCATCATGGGTTTTCCAGGTCCAGACCTCTTACCCAATGACACACAAGATGTGCCCTACTTCATCATTGGTGATGACACATTCTCCCTCAGAACCTACCTCATGAAGCCGTACAGTTCAAGATACCTCACCCGTGAAGAGAGGATCTTCAACTACAGGCTGTCTAGGGCAAGACAGGTGGTGGAGAATGCCTTTGGCATCCTGGCCAACAGGTTCCAGATACTTCTCACCACCATGCAGCATGACCCAGAGAATGTGAGGAGCATTGTGGAAGCTTGCTGCATCCTGCACAATCTCATGCGCACCCGCTACCCAGTGTTGCAGAACAGGCTTGTGGACCGTCAACAAGGGAATGGGGACATGGAGTCTGGTGAATAGAGGCAAGGACGTAACTGATAGACACTGTGAATGTACAAGGCCCCAACAGAGCTTCATGTTAAGGGAAGAAGCAGCGCAACCTACTGAGACACTGGTGCAACTCCCCAGCTGGAGCAGTGGAGTGGCAAGACAGGATGATAAATGATTAATGGATGCTTCCTTGAGGCTGTCGCATAAAACTGATGAGATTGTGCCATGTATGTTGCGTGGTCCTACAATGAATAGGGCATTAATAAAGAGCTTTGTTTATTTTAAAATGTGTTGATCAATGGATAAATTGTTATTGATAATAAAGGTAATATGTGTGGCAGCTGGGATGGTGGACCATACAGTCCCACTATGCTTGCACTGGAGGTTTATCTATCGCACAACTATCCTTATCTATCCCACGTCTACACAGCATTAGTAGCACGGAAATAGAAAGGATTTAAGCGTATGCATCTCGTATATAAAGTATTCAAAACTGACAAAACGTTTGTATCTGGGATGTATCTTGTATATTTAGGATGTCTGCAATATGTCTAGAGTATGTAGACTCCATAGCGGACAACTGATCCCCATAGCGGACAACTGATATTTTCTATAAAAAGGGGGAGAAAATCATCTGCATTGCTGGGATGGTGGACCATACAGTCCCACTATGGTTTCACTGGAGGTTTATCTATCCCACAACTATCCTTATCTATTCCACAAGCATGCAAAGGCTTTACCATTTTTTAAAAGTTTTCACCAACACTTTATTAAGTAAACAAAATGAACAAAGTAAACTAAGTGTCTTAAGCAAAGATAACCTTCATTAACTTTCTTAGGTAAACTTTATGACTTTATTAAATAAGCAAAATGAACCAAGTAAACCGTATTAAGTGTCTTAAGCAAAGATAAACTTTCTTAGGTAAACTTTATGACTGTATTAAGTAAGCAAAATGAACCAAGTAAAGTGTCTTAAGCAAAGATAAACTTAACAAGTAAACAACTCAGTCTCTGATACTATTCTCAGTCACTCTGAGTCATATCCATGGTCTCAGCTGTTAAGCGGGCAGGGTCTGTGGAGGTGACTGTGGCTTGAATGCTGGTTTGAGGCATCATTGGATGCTTGTCCCCGAGGGTACAACAGGTGGTGGTGTGTTCAGGAAGCTATGAGAGAGCTGACTCAGTCCCGTGAGATTGAAAGGCCCCTCATCAAGGACTTGAGATGTTAGGCCCGATACTGATGACAGATTGTCCATTGACGGGCTTGGCTGTGGGGTGGAGGAAGGTTTGGGAGGAGTGTAGTGGGGCTGTCTGGTCTGCAGCTGGATGAGGAGTGGCGTTTGTGGCGTGCGATGAACCTCGGCCTGGACTGGGAAGTTCTGCTTGTGCTGTGGGAAGTCCTGGTAGTCGTAGCCTTGGTAGATGAGAGGCTGTTGAAAGCTGTGGAAGGGCTGTGACATCGCCTGGGGTGGAGGAGCAGACCTGGACTGGGTAGGAGCAGCTTCAGCTGGACCTTGAGGGTTGTGCAGAAGTGCTGTGAACTTCTGCTTCATGACCTGGTGCTGGGCCTCAGGCAGGTCCCTCAGGGTCTGGCTCATGTAGGTAATGAAGGTGTTCCAACCCGAGAATGTTCTGTCTAAGTGGACCAGCTGAGAGAGACGTTCTGTGCTGGTCTTCATTGTGGCCCTGATCTCCAACAGCACACTGTGGTCCTGGCCCTCCAGTCTGCCTCTCTGCCTGCATTCTGTGGAGCTGGGGGTGGGGGTGGGTTGGCCTCTGGTGGCTGCTGCTTCTTCCTCCATTTGTGACAGCAGGGCGTCATCCTCCACGGGATCCTCCAAGTCCGCCGGCATGGGGAGTGCAGCTGTCGGGGGGGTGTCTCTGCTGTGGGGCCCTCTGAAGACACCTGCCTGGACAGGTTCGCTGGCTCCTGGCTGGAAGAGGACTGGCTGTCTGTGGGCTGTCTGAGGGAGAGGGATCTCAGAGGGGCTGCTCCTTGGTGGCGGATCACACCCTCCAGGAAACTGTACTTGGCCATGATGTATATCTCCTGGTCAGTGAGCTTGACAGCGGCCTGCCCGGATTTTTTGAGGTGTAGCTTGCCATACCAGGTGTGCATGTGCTTCCACAATCCAAGGAGTACTTCTGCAGTGTACCCCAGGCTATCTGCCTTGTCTCTCCAAGCTGCCTGCTTCTTCTTGGTGTCGCGATACAGTCTGTGGCCCTTTCTCCAGAGGTACTCGCTCTCCCTCAGCCATTCTAGCACCTCATCCTCATTCTCCTCAGAAACGGTGTACTGTTTCCTCTCTCCCTTCTCCTACCCTTGCCTCTTCCTCCCTCTGGCAGGGGCTTCAGCAGGGGCTTCATCATCAGGGCCTTCTGGAGATTCTTCAGGGCCTTCAGGGGCTTGAACAGCAGGGCCTTCAGGGCCTTCAGCAGCAGGGCCTTCAGCAGCAGGGATTTGAGTGGCTTGTGGGCCTTGGGGCTGGTCCACCACAGCAGCAGCAGCAGCAGCTTCAGAATCAGTGCCAGGGGGTGGGATGCTGGTTCTGCCCTTCTTCACCTTGCCAGGGCTGGAACGAGTAGGCACGGACTTCCTCTTCTTGCCTGACTGACGAACCATGGTGTTTCTGCAGGATGTATCTGGTAGCACGTCTTTCCCCTGAATGCTGACTGCATGCGTGCTGCATCCTTTTATATCCGCAGAGCTGACGCAATTCATACTCCCCGCATGCGCAGTGAACGCTTTGCATCTGATATACTTCCGCGCGGCATCCCCTTTGTTTCCTATAGGCGTCCGTGATGCATCCGCTATGCATCCGCCCTTTCCACTATGCGTCCGCTTCGAAATTCTCCCCTGGAATCCCTTTGGAGGTGTCATCCGCTTCAATCTGCTTTCATCCGCTAGGCTTCCTATGAACATCTGTTTAACATCCCCGCTGCATACTACCCACGTCTGTTCTTTTCCATTCTGTTCATGCAAATTTTCGCCACTTTTTGGAGCGGATGACAACGGATGGAACCACCCCTGAAATTTTGTTCATCCACTGTGTGTCCTTTATGCATACGTTTTGCATCCGTCGGCCAGTGGGACCGGGCCTTTAGTGTTCAGTTGACTCCATACCCAACTGACCTTTTTTAAAAGGTTATGATTTTTTATATTAAGGCAAAAGAAGAAGGGAATAGAAGAGGATGAGATGGTTAGATAGTGACATCAATGCAATGAACATGAATTTGGCCAATTTCTGGCAGGCAATAGAGAATGGGGGGGGCATCATGCTATGGGCTGTAGGGTCATGGACATAATTTAGCAATTGAACAACAACAGTCTCTTATGAAATACACATCTGGAAATTTGCAGAGCAAAACACTATACTATCACATTGCAGGTTTTTCAGCCATGTCCTTGGGCACTAGAATTTTTTTTTTTAATAGTAGAGAGTATCCTCTGGCAAATTGTTGTTTTTTTTTCTGATTAGGCATGTCCATTGTAGTTTTGGTCTTAGTAAATAAGCATTTTGCTGCAGCAGCTATTTTGTAAGTATACCTGCCATATGTTCTGAAAATGCCAAATGTACTCAGTGCCCAAAATTTGTCTACTCCTCCAGTGAATTTATCTGTTTCCAGTCATATACATATTGTGTTAGCAAACCCCAATACGAATTTATCTCATTATCGCTATCTTTTATCTTTCAATTTTTGTCTAACCCCAGCTGGGTTTTTATTTATTTTGTTTTATAGAAAGGAAAATAGGGGATCAGGGTATTAATTAATTTCAATTATTTTTGTATGCTACATTTCTAGATGGGTTTACAAATCAAAACAGCAAAATAATGAAACCATAAACAAAATGTGACTTGATAGCTGACTGCTAGTCATACAGGGAACACAGAATAATCATCTCCAAAGAAAAACTATCTTTCCATTGCTTTTTGGAAGCTGACTAAACTGGCTACCAGAAGAATCTTGGTATGGGAGTACACAGTATTCCAGAGTCTGGTCAGCAGTGGGACTGCAGTGAAATATTAGGGAGTATTAATTAATAATAACTATGCAAGTAATTAGTACATACATAAATTATTACTAAAGCTGTTGTCTGATTTACATTTTGATCCCACCTTTCTGCAAGCAGCTCACAATGACTTGACACGGATTATCTCTATTTTTTATTTTATTTTGTAAGGTCGATTAGCATGACAGTGAACTAACCATTCCAAAGTATAGCTGCTGGTAGTTCTTGCTGAATTAGGATTATCCAACAGTAAAACGGAAGACAGATTTTGATTTCACCATATGAACAATGGCACATATCACAGTACTTCACAGAAATAAACTTCAACTTTTCTTGTGTGGGAAAAAGTTAGGGACTCTTAAGAGAGCATTGGTATGTAAAGTGTGAAACCCATCTAATGAGAATCAAGCTTTCTGTTATCCATACAACTTTCGGATGATCCATGTTTTGATATATGGAAGGTCAGTGGTAGGCAACCTGCTGACCTTCAGTTGTTTTGGACTTCTATTTTCTTGACCTTAATTGGCATTATTAATGCTAAGGAATTGTGGGAGTTGTAGTCAGAGGATCTCATATCTGACTACAGTAGAATGTTCCAGAAAGTTTGTTTGCCCTCAAAAATAAAATTTAGTTTAATAGATAGAAAATGAAACATGCTTCTCTTTCTTTCCCTGGTTGTGAAGAGATCTAAAATATTTCTCTTCTCTAATGTTGTGGAACCTATAATTTTGAATCAGATGAACTGTATTTAGTTATATAATTTAGAAGTTATATGTAATTTTATAATTTTAGTTATATAATTCAGAAAACTGGGCACTTTCAAGCATTAATTTCTGCATCATAAACATTTATTATTGCTTTTTTCTATTTGAACTGAATTCCTAGATTGGGAGGCCCCAATGGTGGTCACTTATGTCTTACTCATCTCCCAATTCTATTTTTGCCACATTCTCTATGTGACCTTGTGCTTGAAGAATGCCCAGAAGCTTCTGGTGGTTTTAAGTGCAATAAATGGCACATGCAATTTGGGAAGTACAGGAGTCCTTAACTTTTGACCACAATTGACTGAAAATTTCTGTTGCTAAACAAGATACAGTAGCTGTTAAATTAATTTTGCCCTATTTTACAACTTTTATTGCCACAGATATTAAGTGGAAACTGCAGTTATTAAGTTAGTAACACATTGTTAAATGAATCTGGCTTCCCCATTGACTTTGCTTGTCGGAAGGTAACGAAAGGTAATCTCATGACCCTAGGACACTACAACCTCATGAATATGAATCAGTTTCCTAGTGTCTGAACTTTGATCCTGTGACCATGGTGATGTTGCAATAGTCATAGATGTGAAAAACAGTCAAGTCTTTTTCTTGTGCTGTTATAACTTTGAAGGGTAAGTTGAGGACTATCTGTATCATGATACACTCACATAACAATGCTATTATTAGTGTTGCACTGGCTGCTAGTGAGCTTCTTGGTACAAGTTAAGATATAATGTATAAGTTAAGGTATATCTTTAGAGCCCTACAAAGATTGTAACCAGATTATTGCAGAATTTATTTCCCTGTTGGCTTTTGTCACGTATTAATTCTAGCAAAGTAGATCTGATTTAGATCCCTTTTGTGAAGCAGTATCACTTGTTGAATTTTCTCTGTCATACTCATTTATTTAGAAAATATGTATTACTGGCTACTCCACATGGCAACCCAAGGCGGCTTATATAACATAAAGGCACAATATAAAATAAATAACAACAACAAAAATAAACAAATAAACAAACAAGAAAACTCAAATCCCACCTTGGTGACAACACACATTCATACCAGCCATTTAATGGGCTCCATCTTATTCTCCAGGTCCACCGGCAAAATCACATTGTCAGGGCTTCCGAAAGAGAGTTAGAGTAAGGCCAATCTAATTTCCAGAGGAATGATGTTACAGAGGGAGGGAGCCACCACGGAGAAGGTCCTTCTTCTGGATCCTGCCAAGTGTATAGGAGATCCTTAGGAGATAGGACCTACAACATTCCTTGCCTCCCTGCTCTAGAGGGCATGATCTCTCAGATATCTTGGTCCCAAGCCATGAAGGGCTTTAAAGGTGACAACCAGCTGCTTGAATTGCACCATTTCGCAAATTGGCAACCAATGCAGTTCCTGCAGAAGAGGTGATACATGTGTATACCAAGGTCTGCACAAAACCATGTAGGTGCTGCATTTTGCACCAACTGGAGCTTCCAGATGCTTTTCAGGGATAGTCCCATGTAGAGCGCATTGCAATAGTCAAGGTGGGAGGTGGCTAGGGCATGAGTGACTGTAAGTAGGGATTGTTAGTCCAGGAAAGGGCGTAACTGGTTCATAACCCACAGTTGCACAAAGGCTCTTGTGGCCACGACTGTCACTTTGGGCAGGAGTTGTGAGTCCAGGAGAACCCCCAGATTACACACAGAGCCTATTTGGGGCATTGCTATCCCACCTAAAACCAAAGGTAGTGATTCTCCCTGGACCAAAGAATTCCAAACCCAGAGCCACTTGCACTTGCCAAGATTTAGTTTCAACCTGCTGCTCCGCATCCAGCCCCTAGCAGCCTCCAGGGACTTCAAGAGGGAAGTCATGGCATCACTTAACTCACTATGTACTGAGATATACAGCTGGATATTGTCAACATATGGATGATATTTCAGACCATAGTGACAGATGATTTCACCTAAAACTGATGAATAGGGGCAGAGAGAGTACCAATCCCTGCAGGACCTCACAAAGCAGCAGATGAGGGCTGGATCTCTCACCTCCTATTAACACTAAATGAAAATGGCCACAGAAGAAGGAAATGAACCAGGATAGTACAGAGTCCCCCCACCCACTCCCAATTTCCAAAGCTGCTCCAGAAGAATACCATGGCGAACTGTTTCAAAAAATGCCAAGAGGTCAAGTAGGGCAAGGATGGATGCACTACTCCCATCCCGTTCCAACCGAGATAATAGCAAAGGGGGACCAGTGCCATTTCTGTCCCATATCCATTTCTGAATCCTGACTGGTAGGGGTTTATAATCTGTTCATCCAGAAACCTCTGGAGCTGCTACACAATCACTTTTTCAACAACCTTCCCATAAAAAGGGAAGATTGGAGACAGGTTGGAAATTATCCACCCAACAAAGTAGAATCCAGTGATGGCCTCTTGAAAAGAGGGTGGACCATAGCCTTTTTAAAGTGCTGGGGACTACGCCTTCTTGTAGGAAAGCATTAATTGCCACCAGAATCCACCCACTTTTCACCTCCTGGGAAGCTTTCACAAGCCAGTAGGGACATGAGTCTAAAACACAGGTGCCTGCACACATATTCCCTAGGATCCTGTCCACTTCCTCAGGAGCAACAGGGTCAAACTGTTCCCAGATAACAGGGCAAGAACCGGCCTCAGCCCCCCCCCCCCCCCAGGTGCTGACCTATGCCAGCATCTAGCTGGGAACAAAATCTGCAAATTCCTTATTGCGCTCTCTCAGCTGGACCTCAGTCTCCTCTTTCCCCAGGAGGAGACAGCTCACTTTAAAAAGATTTGTTGATCAGTAATCAGCAAATGCAATTAGTGCAGAGAAGTATTTACACTTCACTGCATGAAACGCCACGAGGTAGGTTCTTACCTGTGTTTGATCAAGTTCATACCTCGTCTTCCAGCGGCGCTCTAAACATCTCTTCATTCATTTCATTCCTCTCTGTTCTTTTGTCTACCACGGAGGACAGAGAAGTCAATGAGTGAGGAGAGATTGTAGGGGCGTAAAGCACTATAAAGTGGCATATAAGTCTAAGTGCTATTGCTGTATATGCACTGCTCTGACAAGAACACCAAATCAGCTGTGTGAGCACTGTTCTTAGTCAGTCCCTTGATAATCTGGGACAGGCCCATGGAAGTCATGGTTTCCATGAAATATTGAGCTACAACTGACCCCACCCCAGAGATGGCAGGTTGAAATTCCTCAGAACTATAAGATTGGAGAACTCCACTGCCAACTCTGCAGTAAGATCTAGGAGTCTGGATAGGAAAACTGCTGTGCAGCAGGGAAGGTGATACCACAGCAGCAATCCTACCTGATCCCTTGAGCCCAACCTAATAAAAATGGTCTCACCAATTGGGTAGTTGTGGAGCCATGCCCCAGAGGCAGCCAGAGAATCCCTGATAACAACAGCCATACCTCCTTCCCAGTCCTGAGGTCTAAGCTGGTGCCATGCTCAGTAAGCCACCGGGCACATTTCTAAGATGGAAACACCTCCCTCTGGGCCCAGCCAGGTCTTAATTTATACAAGCCAGATCAGCCTTCTCTTCAAGAATCAAATCAGCAATAATGCTTGGCTGATCTGACAGTTAAAAGCAGCAGCCTAAGACCAGGGACACCATGGATCTGCAAACATTCCATCCTCCATCTCACACTCTTTTCTGATATAAAAGGAGAACCTCCTCCAACTGACAGTCAGGGGCAACGTGAGTCCAACAGGCACTTGCTCTCAGCGCCCTCAAGCTCACACCACACCTTCCACACTTTTGCAGAGGGGCCACATCCTGCAGCCCCTTAACCCCTAACACACTCATAATACATTGACTCAATGCACAAACAGTACCCTGGCCTATTGCTCTCACCCACCAAGCAGGGAGCCACTCTTCCCTACAGGTTTCACTGGGGGAGAGGGACCAACACACTCATCTGACTCTCACCCAACATATACCTATATTGGAACAGCCTCTGTCCAAAATATAAATAATTCCAACCATCTTTGCTTTTGAAAAGGCTGTGAAGACCTGACTCTTCTGCCAGCCATTGGAACCAGGATATTGTTGGAGATCAGAGATGGATGTGATTTGTTGAGAACCTCAGACTGTGATTTTTAATGGGTTTATATAGTTGGTGTGTTTTTATTTCTGTTCATCACCTTGATTTACTTGGTTAGATGGGCAACCTTATAAACGAGTTAAATAAATTATTATTCTATTAAATTATTAAAATCATTATTGTTTAAGCATAATACAGTATCCAATTAATGTTGGATTGCTGAAGAAGAATGAAGAAAAAGAAGTGATGAAAACTTTGGTTTGAGTACATAATATGAAATTGTAGTTAAACATTCATAGTTGTTGAGAAGTTTCTTGTGATAGGGAAGATATCTTTACCACCAAATCCCAGTGTTCTTAATTCATTTTCATGATAGGCCTTATTCTTTACTCGAACAGAAATACTGTATATTTCAAGTAGAAATCTAAGTGTGCATCTTTCTAGAAGCTTGAAAGAGCTTATGATTTTAATTTTTTAAAAATGGTTTTAATTACTTTATATTATACTCAGGGGTGGGATTCAAATTTTTTAACAATTGGTTCCATGGGCGTGGCTTAGTTGGTGGGCGTGGCTTGGTCATGTTATTGGCTGGGCGTGGCCAACTCAATATCACTCACACTGAGGACGCATCTCTTCGCCTGGCCTCTCATGACTGGGGATGCTGCAACAGTCAAAAGTGTGGAAAATGGTCATAAATCACTTTTTTCAGTGCCATTGTAATTTTGAATAGTCACAAGCAAAGTACCAGCAAAGGAGGGAAAAAAATCCAAGAGAAGTTCCTGAGACAGTAAGTTTAGTCCTGCCAAGAATGTAATAAGGATTAACAGAGAGGCAGTTTCTGTAAGCAACACCAGAATGTTTCCTTCCTGCCTTCCTTACCAGGATTAGGCCAACAACTTCTAACAACTGGTTCTCCAAACTGCTTAGAATATTAACTACCAGTTCTAGCGAATACATGCGAACTGGTAGAATCCCAACCCTGATTATACTGTATATTGTTCCAGTATCCATTAAGAACTGGGTTTGCAAAGAAAGATATTATAGAAGAAATATTTTAAGTACATAAAGTGGAAAACATTTGCCATTTTTAGTAGTTTTATCGTATTATATTTTGCAAGATAATCTGAATTATAATTATAATTTGAAAAGTGCTTCAATCTTAGCTCCATAAGCACAATCTTAGCTCCATATTTCAGATTGTGCATGATTTAAATCCTGTAGGTTCAAATAGTTAGCTTTTTTTTTTTTT
>BLBF01011852.1:0-11432 GCA_015471245.1 Laticauda colubrina | reverse complement strand
TTCCAAGCAGTAATCAGGGATCATCAAAGCCAGAGAGAGAGCGAGCAAGCTGTAGCCTTGCTACTTTTATATGGTTTTCATAACCACACCCACAGTTGCAATTTTACAGTTAAAGCTGCATACACTAACTATGATTCATAGTTAGTATTTCACCTAAAACAGTTAGGGTGAACAATGTTATCCCTAACAATTTATATGGCAGGGTAAGAAACCAAGAATTAAACTGAAAGTGATGCAAGACACTAAAGAAAAAAGAGGATTTGACTTGCCTGAATGGGAGTTATATTATTATGCAGCAACTTTAACAGGGATAAAAGAATGGATTATGTTGAGGAATAAAAGATTGTTAAAATTAGAAGGTCATGATATACAAATAGGCTGCCATGCTTTCTTATGGTACAGAAAAGATGTAGATAATTATTTCCAGAGATATTATTTAAGATAGTCACTGTTAAGAGTGGAACAAAATCAAATATCAAAATTACATGAAAATACCTATTTGGCATTCCACACTAGAAGCATCCAAACTTGTTAAATATGGAGAAAATAGTAACTTATAAAGATATACTGAATGAACAAGGAGTACTGAAAACTAGATTAGAACTAGAAGCACAAGGGGTAAATATAGAATAGTGATCTTATTTATAAATACAATCAAGATACACATAAGACAAAAATATGAGGTATTAATAAAGAATTAACAATTCTGGATAACTATTGTTAGAGACAGATGATAAATTAATTCAAATATTGTATAGATATTTATTAGAATATAAACTTGAGGAAGAACATGTTAAAGAAACAATGATGGCATGGGCAAAAAAATTCAGTTGTAATAATGAATTGGCTAAATGCCAAAAACTTTGGACCACAAAAAGAAAATAACATTGGCTATGGCTTATAAAGAAAATCTTTTATGTTTTACAGGTGGCATTTTCTGCCAGCAAGGCTTTCTAAAATGTTTAAAAATATATCTCCAAATTGTTGGAAGTGTAAAGATGTTCCAGGGACATTTTTTCATACAAGGTAGACTTGTAATGCTGCAAAAAATAATGGAGACTGATTCAAACATGGATAGAACAAATGGTGGGAGAGTGTATTCCATTTAAACTGGAATATTTTCTTCTTGGAATAGTATCAGAAAAATTTAAGAAGGAAATAATGTACATGTATTGACGGTGACTATAATATTATATGCACAATTTTGGAAAAATGAAATCATACCTCCAGAAATAGAAGTAATGAGAAAAATTATGACATGTGCAGAATCAGATAGATTAACTTTAGAAATAAAAGACAAAGGAGCATCTAAATATTAAAAAATATGGAATAAATATCAATGGTTATATAGTAGAAGACAAGGTCAAAATATTAGTAGTTATGATAAGACTAATTAGTAATTAATATATTAAATAAGGAGATTATAAATGATGAAGTAAAATGTATAAGGATAAGTAGGGTGTATTCTCAAAAATAAAAATAAATTTAAAAAAAAGAAATAATGTAGGTTTTCCTGCTTGTAATTACTTGGTAATTACTTATCTTGGTCCATTGTGGAATTTCCTTCATTGTAATTTGTTTTTTGTTTTTTTTATTTGATCTCTATCTGCTTATCAAGTTTGGACTGTATTGCTTACTTTTGAAAACTATTTTTGAATAAGTTTTATCTTCAACTGAGAATTATTGAACAGTGGGGCCAAGTTGTAGGCATTAAAGGACATTTATTTACATTTTGGATTTTGTTACATTTGAATGTAGATTTAATTTAATTTTCAAAGTCCCTAATTTATCCATTCCATTGAATCCAACTTTTATTCAATTACTTTTGAGAATCACAGTACTGATTGTGGCATTAAAGCTTTTATCAATATTTTGTTTCCCAGAAAGATCAAAGTGATATTTCAAAATTCTTAATGTTTCTAAACAATGTGTCCAAAGCAGAGGAGATGGTATTTAGGATTCAAAAGATTCAAGCCATGATTTATCAATTTTTTTTAAAAAATAAGACCAACCAATTTTTTAATAGATATTTGAAGCTATCGATGGGATTTTTTTGTTTTGTTTTTTCCATTTTTAAAGTCAGATCTTTCTGTGAAGTCAAAAATCAATTTCTTTTAAAATGTCTATTTTGTCCATATCCTAGTTTATCATCATCTCCTATTGCCTCATTGAATTATAACAACTGTACTAATCTGGTGATGAACAGGTAGATTGCTTTCTTATTTCATTTCTTTACCTTGCCAGTGCGGGAATGGTTAGTTGTTATTTTATTTTTCCATTTCCTCACCACTTTTGACTTCTGCTTCCTCTTTTTTTGCCAACAAATTGTTTACCCTGCTGAATTACAGCTTTTTGCTTATCTCCCAACCCCATTTAATGTCTAGAAAGAAGCAAAATGCCGATGTTGTTTGTTTTGGCAGAATGCCTCCTATTTTCTTTGGTGAGTAGGTTTGTGACAATTTACTCCCACTTAGTTCAAGAGGGATTACAACTTCATACTAGGTGGACATGTTTTGTAGACAAGCAAGTTCATTATCATGTATCCCTTTGAAAAGCAATTGTTCAGGGTTAAATTGGAACTAAGCCTGTCATAGATCCTCTTTCTTGCTTTAATCACTTTTTCTATAATTTTTTCTTGTTTATTACTCCAACATACTGGATGGTGTTTAATCTTAATTAGGTGACTCACTCTTGTGTTTTGCAAAATCTAGGCATCGCATTATGTAGTATTCTCAAAAGAGTAGCAAGAATCATGGCTAAAGAAGTGTCCAAGGTCAAGAATGTTGAGAGAGGTTGCACTAGACTATCTCCCCACCCATTCTCTATATATTACAGTGGTTTCTCAACTCCTGTAATACATAGCATTTGTGCAATTTACTGTGCACTCTGCTATCATATTGGAGGGCAGCGAATTATGCAGAATAAGATATTATTTATACCTGAACATGGGGTATGTAGAATAGGAGAAACTGGGTAAGGAGTGGGATCATACCATACAGTATACTGTTGTAGCAGCCATTTCTATTTATAAGTATCCACAGATCATTTGAAAAAGGAAGTGAGATATTTTAATACATTTTACACCCAGCTAAAGTGAATAATCACAGATGAAAAAAGCCCTCTAACTTTTATGTATCAGTTTGTATACTAAATGGGTACATTTCGAATGACAACAATAATAATGTTAAATAGACTTATTGCATGATACATGCTCAAAGAGTGCTATCTTTTCCTTTACGTGTCTCAGAAATGTATCCTATTGGTACAGTGGGATTTATTCAGAGCAAAAGTATTCACAATTTCAGCTACTTTACAAACCACAACTAATAAAGTAAGTGAAGAAAGGTTTATTAATTGCCTAAATTTTTATTTTTACTTTATTTTATACATGAAAATATGTATTTGACTTGACTCTCAATATGTATCAGTTTTCAGTCAGTCAATTGTGTGACCATCACAATCAAAGGAATAATATAGGCGAGCTCCTACTTAGAAGAATTATATGAAGAATTTTAGAGCACTCCAAATGACATTCTAATCAAATGTCATTCCTGCAGGAAGGATATCTAATTTATAGGTCATCCCAACCAAGTGAAACCTTTACTATGGAGCAACCTGTTTGCTCCAAGATGCTAAAGGGATAAAGACTTCCCATCAGAATTTAGCTTTTGCAAACATGAAGTTCTTGCAGATGAATCTATTTTCTTAAGTGTCATACTGTACACCATATATTCCCAAAGCATCTGTTCCACAAACAAATTGGCAGAAGCTTGACTCCTTGATGACAATGCATTCTGTGAAACAGAAGATATATGAAATAGTGTTGTCTTTTTATACACTGTATGTGAAGGGCTTTTTACTACTATAATAAGGACAAATCTGTTGGGGAGTTAGTCCAATTTTTGTGCCACATGTATCATTTTATTTTCAAATTATTCCCATAAAACATATTATTAATTGCTCATATATTAACTTGAATTAAGAATTGTTAAGCCTGGGTTCCCCAACCAGGGTTAGGTAGACAAGCTAAACAGAATGTGCAGCGTTAGTCAGATAGGCACACAGATAAATGAGTGAGCTAAGCTTGTATGTTTATTAACATACAGTAAAAATAACAGATACGCTTGTGCTATCAAGAATATATTTTATTCCAATATAAGTTTATGGCATAGTCAAAAACAGTCCAATATTCATTTACCATGTAGTCAGTCCATTCAGGGATATTCAGTTAGCAAAGTCCATGTAGAATATCCTATTGTCAGTTCTCATAAATCAGTCCGTTGTTGTCTCTCCCGTTCGAGCAATGCAGTCTTGCTTCCAAGCAGTAATCAGGGATCATCAAAGCCAGAGAGAGAGAGAGCAAGCTGTAGCCTTGCTACTTTTATATGGTTTTCATAACCACACCCACAATTGCCATTTTACATTTAAAGCTGCATACATTAACTATGATTCATAGTTAGTATTTCACCTAAAACAGTTAGGGTGAACAATGTTATCCCTAACAAGAATTAAGAATTAAGAAATAGAAGTTTCATAACATATCCTCCACAAACAAACAGTGCCTTGGAATTCTGTTCTGTCCAAACTTAGTTCATGTTTTGTTTTCAAATGTACCACACCTGTGAAACTTATTAAAGGGCACAAAGGAGCAGAAGCACTTCACATCTTTTTAAATTTCAAAATGACTTATGAAAGAGTCATTTACCTCACTAATTAGCACCATTTATTTATTCTTTTTTATTCACTAGTTTGATGTAAAACACACAATTTGTAATTTCCCAGAAAATAAGTTAAATATAGCTCAAACTCAGTTTATGGCATGAGAAATGTTCTGTTTGTGGGTTGCTAGACCTAGACTACTGTAACATTAATTCCAGAGAAGTTTGATCACTAAATGGCATGTCTTCGTGAATGCTATTGCAGTTATTGTAGAGTTTAGCTATATCAAATAATATACCAGAGATAGGCTCCACATCATCTGTACTTCAAAGTTTTTAACTGGTATATTAATTGAAATCAATGAAAATTTTAATTAGTACAGTACAATGTGTTAAAGGTTATTTTGGTTCTGTATTGTTTTAGACTGAATGAAAAATATTGTATGGATTTGTTTTAACTTAGTTTCTTTCGCATAGGACTTCTTTCTAAAAACAAGGGATGTTTAAATTCCCTAAATTATTATGCACTATAATGCTTCAAAAGGACACCAGCACTTTTTTAGTAATTTTATTAAAGATTACAGTCTATAACAATAAAATATAATATAAATGAAATAAGTTAAAAGAATAACAAGAAAAGAAAATTGGAAGGTACATTTTCACTTTTAAAGTAGAACCTCAATTAACAAACCATATAATAGATTAAAAAGGCCAGTGAATAATTTATGTGTTATTTTTAATAGGCTGACATTGTATGAGTGATTTAATTGGCTGATAGTTTGTATAAGCGAGCAACTTAATGTTTTCAACAGTTTTTTAAATGTAATTCAGTTTATTCATAATGTCAATAGAATTTATATATAGTAAGTTCTCCACCACTATTCTATGTTCCCATATTTCACTGTTATAGCAAATTGACGTATTTTAGAAGGTGTATACCAACTGCTGTGTTAAACTGAAGTTGAAATTTAAATTAGTACAATGGGCAGATATAACAATCCAGTGATATTACAGCTGAAGATACTACTTATTTTATTTTCTTCCCCCAGTAATAAAATTACATATGACTGTTCTGAATAAGTAATCTGAATGAATAGCAAGTTTGAAAATATTATGCTGAAATCATGGAGGAGGAGATAAACTATCAGCGTAACACTTTCCAGTGGCATGAAAATCACTGATACTATGTACTAGTAGTACGGGAAATCACTATGAGACCATATGCTATCTAAAACTGATACTTAAAAATCTTATTTTCTTTTTTCCTTCACCCTTCCTTTCTTTTAGATTGTAAGTTAACTAGTATGTAATTCTGAGATATTATTATTATCCTCAGAGTATTGTGGCTGAAAGGCACTACAGAGATATTTCAAACACTGTCAAATTATTCTTTCAGTTATAATCCATGATATACCATGATAAAATGATATACCATGATTATTTCAATGGGGGGCTTAGGATTTCATGTTTTCATCTGAGAATATAAATTGCTTATTGCATCCTCTCTTTACCAAGATTACAAAAAAGCTTTACAAAGCACAAAGTTAACATTATGTTGGGATCTTAGTTTCTGCATGGATGATTGGACATCCAGAAAATAGTAAAGCCCCTGTCACACTGCACCAACGGATGCAAAGAGGATGTAAAATGGACAAAAAAGCTTGCCATCCGTTGGTTAATGCGATGTACTCACTGCCTCCGTTTTGCTTCCTCTCTATCCGTCCAGCATCCGTTTATTGACGTTTCATCCACTCAGAAAGTTTTGAGCTGCTCAAAACTTTTGCGCGGAAAATGTATCCAATTCATCCCTTCTGCATCCGCTACACATCCACTACGCATCCATTCTGCATCCGTTACGCATCTGCTATATCCGCTAGGCATCCGTTCCGCATCTGCGCAACTCGCATCCGCTCGGACGCAGAACGGATGCAGAACGGATGCAAAACGGATGCAGCATAGAAACAAAGCACTTAAAACGGAAAAAACGTTCGCAGAGGGGACCTATCTCGGATATTAAGGATGTCTACAGGATGCCTAGAGGATGCCTACAGGATGCCTAGAGGATGCAAAGGGACACCTATACTGCCTATAAAAAGGGGGAGCAACTCACCTGGATCTAATTAAAAAAGGAAAAGAAGAGCTAGCACAAAAAATTAGAGTTGCTAAACAGAACTATTTTGAAGATGCAAATAAACCAGGAAGATAGCTAGCATATAAATTGAGAAAGGAGAAAGAATCAAGGAAAATATTGCAGCTAATAGATGAACAATGCCAAGTTTGTTATGGTAGCAGAGAGAAGAAGGAAATCATATGAGACTATTATGAGAAATTATACACACAAGAGAATATTGATGAGGAAAGAGTCAAACAGTATTTACAGAATGCTAAACTACCAGAGATACATAAAGAGATTGAAACAATGTTAGAAAGGCAATATAACGATGATGGAGTTAACTGAAGCACTTAAGAAGCAAAATAATGAAAAGGCACCAGGCCCAGATGGACTTCCGGCAGAATTTTATAAAACATTACAAGAATCGTTGAACCTTTCATTCTTAGAAGTTATGTTAGTTATGATAACTAATAAAATATATTAGTTATAACATAACTAATGAAGTTATGTTAAAGAAGAGGATACCTAAAACATGGTTAGAAGCTTATATTACACTTATTCCAAAAGAGGAGGCCAATCCATTACAAATGAAGAACTATAGACCTATTTCTTTACTAAGTGCAGATACTAAATTTTTGCTTCAATATTGGCAGAAAGACTTAAAACATATTTAAAGAGTTCATCCTGATCAAAATGGATTTCTGCCAAAGAGACAAGTTAAAGACAATATGAGAGTAATATTGGACATTTTGGAATATTATGAGGCTCGTCCTGAAAAGCAAATGGCTTTGATATTTCTAGATGCACAGAAGGCATTTGATAATGTGAACTGGTGATTCATGTTGTTACTGCTGGAACAGATGGGCTTCACTACAAATTTACTCAAGCAATAGAAGCTATATACCATAAACAAACAGCAAAAGTAATGATAGAGGGAGAATTAACAGACTCTATTGATATAAGAAAAGGAACAAGACAAGGATGCCCACTGTCACCTTTGTTGTTTGTGTTAACATTGGAAGTGTGAAACAGAAATATTAGAGAAGAAAAGGACATAAAAGGGATGAAAATTAAAAAGGAAGAATTTAAATTGCAAGCATTTGCAGATGATTTGGTTTTCACCTTAGAAGATCCATTAGAAACAGAATCAAAATTGATGGAAAAGATAGAGACATAAAGGTGACTGGCTTGAAAATAAATAAAGACAAGACAAAGATTCTGACAAAGAACATGTTATCAAGACAAAAGGAAGAACTAGCAGACCTATTGAAAATCCAGGTCACGAATAAGATTAAATACTTGGGGATATATTTGACAGCAAGATGCAGTACATTAAAAGAGAATAACTGTATTAAACTTAAGCAGCAGATAGCATGAGATTTGGTGAAATGGGAAAATTTACAACTGTCACTAATAGGGAGAATATCAACAATCAAGATGAATATATTACCCAGAATTTTATATTTGTTTCAAACAATTCCAATCAGTCTTGGAAAAGATTATTTTGAAGATTTAAATAAAATAATGTTGAAATATATATGGCAAGGTAAGAAGGCAAGAATAAAGTTAAAACTTTTGCAAGATGCTAGAATAAGAGGAGGATTTGGCTTGCCTAATTGGGAGTTGTACTATCAAGCTACGAAATTGATGTGGCGAAAGGAATGGATAACATGAAGAAATACTAGATTGTTGAAATTAGAAGGACAGGATCTGTTGTTGGGGTGGCATGCTTTTTTATGGTGTAAAGGAATGAAAACACAGGGGTACTTTAGAAGACATTATATACGGGAGTCTCTGTGGTTAAACTGGGAGAAGATTAAAAGACAATGTTATTTAAAAATTCTAGTCTGGTTATCAACGATTAAGGCATTTTCTTATCCTATAATATACAAAAAGGAAAAAACAGTTAGATATGGTGAAATATTGAATGAAAAGGGGGAACTTAAATCTATACAAAAACTAGAGGAACAAGGTATAAAGATGAATTGGTTTTCATATGCACAAATACAATCAAGTATGATAAAGATATTAAAACAGAAGGTTTTTATGATAAATTGATTGATTTAGATAAGAGTTTGACAGGTACTGATGAAAAAGTGATTAAAGAATTATATGGATATTTATTAGAAATTAAATTAGAACAAGAACAAGTTAAAGAAACTATTATTGCTTGGGGGAAGAATTTTGGATATGGGATTGACTTAGAAAAATTGTGGTTTCAAAATTATAAAATGACAATGTCAACAGCATATAAAGAAAATTTGTATAATATATTTTACAGGTGAAACTTTCCCCCGACAAGAATAGCAAGGATGTTCAAGAATAAGTCCAAAAAGTGTTAAAAATGTCATCAGACACCTGCCTCATATTACCATATGTGATTGACATGCCCGGACGCTAAAAACTATTGGACTAAAATCCACATGTGGCTGGAAAAAATGACACATAAGCATATATACTTGAAACCAGAGATTCTTTTATTGGGAATTTTACCTGAAATATATAGTAAAGATTTGAAATATCTGATTGTAAATGTATTAACAGCAGCTAGGATTGTATATGCTAAAAACTGGAAAAATGAGAAGATATCATTACAGGAGGAAATCATTAAGAAAATATTGGAATGTGCTGAAATGAGTAGATTGACATTTGAAATTCGAGAACAAGACAATAAACAATTTTACAAAGTTTGGGACCTATTCTATCAGTGGTTAGATTATAAAATATAGTAATGGAATATGTAGATTTTTAGAAAATAATAACCATATAAAGATGTATCTTTTTCTTTTTTAATTATATTTACAAAATGATTCTAGGATAGATCTGGGAGGACAATATGAATTGTTATAAAATAAATTAAGTAAAATATGATTATTTTATAAAACCTGAATGAATAAAAGTATAGTCAATGATTGATTAATAAAGATATTAATGGACTTGATATTTGATTGAAAATATGAGAGGAGATATAATGTAACTGTAATTGAAGACTATGAAATGGTTGCAAAAAATAATAATATAACATAATAATCAACCGGCACACTGTATATATACATATGGAAGATGGTTTATATTTTTATGTTATCTTTATGTTTGTTTTAAAATCAATAATTTTTTTTTAAAAAATAATGACATCTAAAGCCCCTATCACACTGCACCAACGGATGCAAAGAGGATGTAAAAGGGACAAAAAAGCTTGCCATCCGTTGGTTAACGCAATGTATCCGTTCTGTACTCACTGCCTCCGTTTTGCTTCCTCTCTATCCATCCAGCATCCGTTTATGGACGTTTCATCTGCTCAGAAAGTTTTGAGCTGCTCAAAACTTTTGCGGGGAAAATGTATCCAATTCGTCCGTTCTGCATCCGCTACGCATCCGCTAGGCATCCATTCTGCATCCATTACGCATCTGCTATAACTGCTAGGCATCCGTTCCACATCCGCGCAACTTGCATCTGCTCGGACACAGGGAGGAAGTGGAACGGACGCAGAACAGATGCAGAACGGATGCCTAGTGGATGCAGCACGGAAACAAAGCATTTAAAACGGAAAAAACATTCGCAGAGGGGACCTATCTCGGATATTAAGGATGCCTAGAGGATGCCTAGAGGATGAAAAGGGACACCTATACTGCCTATAAAAAGGGGGAGCAACTCACCTGCATCTCACTTTCAGACCAGCAACCCAGCTGTGCAGACCTCTGCAGCCTTCATCTGACTCTTCTTCTTCCACAGCATCCAGTCATGTCAACCGTGGATAGTAACACAGTCTTTTTGGCAGCAACCATCATTCTGCAACAGTGCGAAGCCATCTACAGGCTCTGTGAACTCTACTACAGGAAGAAAAGGAGGCAGCCAAGAAGCTTCTGGGTCCGAAGATGGATCAGGAGAAGAGCAGAATACGGACTGTACAACAAACTGATGGTGGAGCTCTGGAATGAAGACTCTCGTGCATTCCAGAACTTCATGAGGATGCCTCCAGCCATGTTTGACGAAGTTGTGCAGTGGCTGACACCCAGGTTGACCAAGCAGAGCACCAACTTCCGGCCCAGCCTGGAACCTGGGCTCAAGGTGGCACTCACTCTGCACCACCTGGCCTCAGGGACCACCTACAGGAGCATGCAGTACGGCTGGAGGGTGCCACACAACACCATCAGCATTGTGGTCAGAGAAGTGGTGCAGGCCATCATCGAAGAATAACTGTAGGAGCTCCTCCAGTGCCCCTCCACTGAAGAAGGATGGAAGAAAGTTGCAGAGCAGTGGTATCAGAAGTGGAACTTCCCCCACACCATTGGAGTCATAGATGGGAAGCACGTGGACTGCAAAGCTCCAGCCAACTCAGGGTCCACTTATCACAACTACAAGGGCTTCTTCAGCATCATCCTTTTCGCCATGGTCGATGCTGACTACAAGTTCATGTACATCGCTGCTTCAGGCAATGGGTCATCTTCAGATGCCCAGGTATACAATGCCAGTCACCTCAAGGAGTGGCTGGAATGCAACCACATCGTGGGCTTCCCAGATCCAGACCCCCTGCCCAACGACACACAAGATGTGCCCTACTTCATCATGGGTGATGATGCCTTCTCCCTCAGAACCTACCTCATGAAGCCCTACACTTCCAGATTCCTCACCCGTGAAGAGAGGATCTTCAACTACAGGCT
>BLBF01011829.1:0-10938 GCA_015471245.1 Laticauda colubrina | reverse complement strand
GAGAATTGCCCTTTATCAATTGCTTTACTAAATACTGTTCAGAGACCAACAGCTGTTATTATGCAATCTCATCAGACACAGGTTCTGATTTTAGAATGGCTGCATTTGTCTCACACCCCACGGACCACAATCACTAGTAAAACCTCTGCATATTCCCAGTTCTCTGCATATCTTGGCAACATTTTGACAAGATCCCACTTGCCATCTTCAGGCTGGTGCTTTTGGCTTCATGCTTGTGCAAGCAAAGAGTGATCTGAGCTGCCGTCTCTCTATAAATATTGGTGGGGAGGTTGGCTGTGTTGTCATTTCTTGATTGGTTGATGGAGTTGATGTTTGCAGATTGGCTGGCTTTTTCGTAAGAACATGTGTGGCTGAGGTATTGGCTGGGTGTCTATCAGCCTCCTATGTTGTAATGACCTGGGTAATGGGCTGTGTGATATCCTTCTGAGTTCTATTGTTGTGACATCCTGGGTCTTGTGCTGTAATCTCCTGGGTCGTTGACTGTGTTGTAACATCCTGAGGTTTTGTGGTGTAACCTCCTGAGTTACATGATGTGATATCCTGAGTGGGTGACTATGATGTGACGTTCCAGGTTTTGGTTTGCTCCGAGTTTGAGGCCTGGATCTGTGTTCATGTCGTGTGTCCATTTGCATGGTTTGGAGGTTGGGAAGTGTGGCAGTTGGCGATGCAGCCATGGTTTGGTTTCTGGATGGTGGTTACCTTACGTCTATGGGGTGGGTTTGGGTTTGGATTTGGTGAGGGAGATTGGTGCTGGCAACATGTGTTGTTTTGGGTCCAGTGCTGGTTTTCATGGCTGGGACTCATTTACTGATAAGGGCTAGTTTTTAGATGTCTGGTAGGCAGGAGGTATCATCCTGTTTATTCATATTATGGGGGTGTTTCTCTATTTCGATGGCTTCCCTGATTATTCTCTTGTTGAAGTGTTCAGTATTGGAGATTAATTTGGTTCCTTCAAAATTAATTTCATATCCTGTGGCTTTAAAAGGAAAAGGGAGGAAGTATTTTCTTCTAATCTGACTGTGTTCTTGTGTTCTGCGATGAGTGCAGTTATTCTTCTGTTGGTTTGTCCAATATATGTGGCTGGGCAATTGTTGCATGGTATTTCATAAACTCCTTCATTTTGTAGAGGGATCTTGTCTTTGGTGTTTCTTAGGATGTTGGCTATTTTTTGGTCAGTGCCAAAGGCTGTCCTGATATTGTGTTTGTGGAAAATTTTGCTGATTTTATCTGTGGTGCCTTTGATGTGGGGAAGGAGGGTGATACTGGTGTCCTGTTCTGTGTCTCGGTTTCTGGGGGGATGTCTCCTTTAGGATTAAGTTGGTAATTGTGTTTCTTTGGAATCTGTTGGAAATTAATATATTAGTGAGGGTGTGTAATTCTGTTTTCAGGTGGTCTTTGTCAGCTTGGCATTTGGTTCTGGAGATGAGGATCTTGGCTATGGAGTTATCTGTGCAGGATGGTGATGGGATTGCTTAATCTCTGCAGTTGTTTTGACAAGATTTCAGAAGTGGTTTCCTACTGCCCTACTGCCCTACTTTCTTAAGAGAGAGTGACTGGACCAAGATCACAACTAGCTTTTTATGCTAGAGTAGGAGTAGAACTTACAATCTGCCAGTTATTAGCCTGATGCATTAATCATTACTTTAAAGTGGCTCTGTTGCTTGCTTGCTTGCTTGTTATAATCACAAGTTTACCTGATATAAGAAATGAGTTTCTGGGCAATGAACAACACCCTAAGTTGCTTTCAGAAATCAAAGAAAAAGTAAAAGTGGAATCCCTGATGCCTTTAATATCAAAGATTAAAATATTTTGCTGTCATTAGTTTGTAGTTTGTTCTTGATTCTATTAGAATATAAGTCCTGGAACAGGGAAGCCTTTGGAATAATTTCATCTTCTCAAATTTCCTGAGGAGAACCAAATTAATCATCACATGTATATTATGTGTTCAGCATGGTGTGTGCTGAAACTGTAGGAATACAAAAGCTAAAAATACTCCTTCTGAAATTACTGTACATAAGATCAGGTATGTATTATTATACATAAAGCCTTAAGCAACATGACTTTGGGTTAATATTAGAGACTTGAAAAACCTGAATATTAATCAGGTCTTGTCTGACTGCTTAGAATTCCAATTTCACAGAAAGTAAGACCATGAGGCAGGCATTTTCAATTGGAGAACCTTCCCTGTGCACTCAAGGCCATCCCATAATGTAAATGTCTCTTAACTTTCTTCAGTTAGGAAAGACATTGAGGAGGAAAGTCTCCTTGAACTATTCGGCCCTCAAATAAAGATTTTTATTGGCCAGTTGACTTCTTTACATAATATTCTATTCATTTCCCTCACATTGTAGTGTGTTGTAAACTGCTTGGAATAACTGCAGGGATAGCTTATAGAAAGGAAAAAACAAACCTCTGTAAGTGGCTTTCAGCTTTGTTCCTGTGCAGTAGTCCTTGACCTATAGGATCAGAATTTTAATTACAAAACAATATTTGTTCCTAATTTTATGACATTTGTTGCCAAGGTGCTTAAGTAAATCACATGATTGTTAAGCAAATCTAGCTGACTACATTGACTGTGCTTGTCTGGAATACAACACAGTTGCAAATACCTGCAGATGTATGTGCTAGAATTGTGACCACATTACTTTGGGACTCTTACTGGTTGTAAGTGCGAGGATCTCACTTGTAACTTTAAGGCCTTGTTACACTGCCCAACGGATGCAAAATGTTGGTAAAAAGGACACAACGGATGAGAAAAATGTTCCATCCGTTGTTATCTGCTCTCAAAAGGGGCAAAAATTTGCATAACCAGAGCGGACAACACGGAAAGGAACAGACGCGGGGAGGATGCAGAGTGGATGGAAAGCGGATGCGGAAGGGAAGCCTAGTGGATGGAAGCGGATGAGAGCAGATGTCACATCCGCAAGGCTTCCGGGGGACCTCAGCAGAGCGGACGCCGAGCGGATGAAGCGGAAGCACAGCGGATGCACAGCGGATGAAGCAGATGCAGAGAAGAAGCCTAGCAGATGCACAGCGGAAGCCTAATGGATGCCGAATGTTAATTGCACATGTGGGGGGGATGCATTGCGTAAACCCCGCAGATATAAAGGGAAGCAGCTCAGAAGCAGGTCACCATTCAGAGGAAAGACCTGCATCCAGACACATTGAGTGGCTTGCCAGCCTGCCCTGCCTGCATGCCTTTCTGCCAGCCTTCCTGCCAGCCTTCCTGCCAGCCTTCCTGCAAGCCTCCTTGCCAGCCTTATTGTCTGCCTGCCTGCCAGCCTTGCTGCCAGCCTCCCTGCCAGCCTCCCTGCCAGCCTTGCTGTCTGCCTGCCTGCCAGCCTTGCTACCAGCCTCCCTGCCAGCCAGTCTGCCTGCCAGCCTTGGTGCCTGCCTGCCTGCCAGCCTTGGTGCCTGGCTGCCTGCCAGCCTTGGTGCCTGGCTGCCTGCCAGCCTTGGTGCCTGGCTGCCTGCCAGCCTCCCTGCCAGCCTGCCTGCCAGCCTCCCTGCCAGCCAGCAACCCCACAACCATGGGGAAGAAGAGAAAGCAGCAACATGCCACCATCCCTGGCAAGAGGGACAGGGCCACCCTGCTGCCCCGTGTCCCTGACTCTGCTTCTGCTGGGGCTTCTGCTGCTTCTGATTCTGGAAGAGCTGATGATGATGCTTCTGGCGGTGGTGCTTCTGCTCATGCTTACTCTGCTGAGGCTGCTCCTGGCGGTGGTGCTTATGCTGGTGCGTACCCTGCTGAAGCTGCTCCTCGTCCTGTGGTCCTGCTCGTTCTGCTCGTACTCCAGGAATTGCTCATCCTGCTCGTGCTCCTGGTCTTGCTCATCCTGCTCGTCCTACTCGTGCTCTGGGTCCTGCTCGTGCTCCTGGTCCTGCTAGTGCTGCTGCTGCTGCTGGCACTGCTTTTGCTGGCACTGCTGGTCCTTACTCTGCTGCTGCTGATCCTTGTCCTGCTGGTCCTGCAGCTGCTGCTGCTGCTGATGATGATGATTATGATCCTGCGGATGATGATGATGATGATGATGATGATCCTGCTGGTGCTGCTGCTGCTGGTGGTGTGGAGGAGCAGCCCCTACTACCTGGAAGCCCCTCTGATGAGGGCCCATCTGGTCCTGCCAAAGGGAGGAAGAGGCGTATGCGACAACGGGAGAGGAGGCAGTACTTTATTGAGGAGGAACACGAGGATGAGGTGCTGGAGTGGCTGAGAGAGAATGACTATCTGTGGTGGAAGGGACACCGGCTGTACAGGGACATCAAAAGGAAGCAGGCTGCTTGGAGAGAGAAGGCGGCGAGTATGGGCTACACTTCAGAGGTGCTCCTCGGCTGGTGGAAGCACATGCACACCTGGTACGGGAAGCTGCACCTGAAGAAATCTGGCCAAGCCATGGTTAAGCTGATGGACAGAGAGACATACATCATGGCCAGGTGCAGCTTCCTGGAGGGTGAGATCCGCCACCGAGGAGCACCAGCAGCCCCTCTCACTACCCTCTCTCTCCGGCAGCCTGCTGAGAGCCAGTCCTCTTCTGGCCGAGAGTCAGTTCCTGTCTCCAGGCAGGTTTCTGTGGAGCGTGCCATGGCGGAGAACCCGCGGACAGGTGTTTTAACTGTGGTGGAGCACATGGAGGACACCCTGGTGTGGTGGGAGGTAGGAGATGGCACGTCCACCACAGCCCTACCCGCATCCACCCCAAGCTCCACCTCCACAGAAAGGCAGAGAGCCAGACAGCAGGAGGGGCAGAGCCACACTGTCCTGCTGGAGATCAGGGACACCAACCGTAGCAGCATAGATCTCCTCTCTCAGCTGGTCCACACCAATTCCTCATCCTCCAACCGCAAGCCCTTCCTCACCTATGTCAACCAGACCCTCACGGACATGGCAGAACCCCAGTACCAGGTGGTGAAGGACTGGATCACCAAGCTGCTTCACAACTCTCCAGGCCCAGCTGAACCTGCTCCCACCCAGTCCAGGTCTGCTCCTCTAACCCAGGTGATGTCCCTCCCATTCCAAGGCTTTCAACAGCCCCTCACCTATCAGGGATATGGCTACCAGGAGGTCCAGTAGCACAGGCAGCATCCCTTCCCAGTCCAGGCATAGAGTCATCAGCCAACACCCTTGCCACCAGTTCCACTGATGCCACCGATGCCACCCACACCACCGATGCCACCAATGCCAACGATGCCACCCACGACACTGATGCTACCCATGGCACCGATGTCACCAACACTAGTCCTCACCCAGCTGCAGACCAGACAGCCCCACTACACTGCTTCTTCCTCCACCCCACAGCCAAGCCCGGCCTCACTACATCTGTCCTCGGTACTGGGGCTGACACAACATGGCATGGAGGAAGGAGCTCTCAACATCACGGGGCTGAGCCAGCTGTCTGAGAGCTTCCTCAACACACCGTCACCTGTTGTCCTCTCGGGGCCAGGCACCCCAGTGGGGCTTCAGATCAGCAATCCAGCAGCACCCACCTCCACAGCACCTGGACCCTTCACCCCTGAGACTGGGCACACCTCCGAGTGACCAAGAGGAGTTCCAGAGACCAGCTGGCTGGCTACCTGTGGACTTTATTTGGACACTTGACTTGGGTCATTTTTCTTTTACAGCTTGTTGTTAATAAAGTCTATCTTTGATTCACACACTTGCTTGATTTATTTTATTAAATAAAGTCTTGGTGGAAACTTTTAGAAATGGTTTAAGCCTTTGCATGCTTGTGGGATGGATTAAGATAGCAGTGGGGTGGGCAGGGATACCTGTGGAATGAACAGGGATACCTTTGGGATGGGTAATAGCTGTGGGATGGGCAGGGATACCTTTGGGATGGGTAATAGCTGTGGGATAGACAAACCTCCAGTGCAAGCATAGTGGGACTGTATGGTCCACCCTCCCAGCTGCCACACCTATGGCCCTTTATTATCAATAATAATTTATTCATTGATTCACACATTTCAACATAAACACAGCTCTTTATTAAATGCCCTGTTCATTGTAGGCCCACCCAACATACATGGCCCAATCTCATCAGTGTGATGAGACAGGCTGAAGGAAGCATCCATTACGCATCTATCATCCTGTCTTGCCACTCCACTGCTCCAGCTGGGGAGTTGCACCAGTGTTTCAGGAGGTTGCGCTGCTTCTTCCCTTCACATGAGGCTCTGTTGGGGCCTTGCACTTCCTCAGTGTCTATCAGGTTTTGCCCTTGCCTCCATTCCCCAGGCTCCATGTCCTCATTGCCTTTAAGAGGTCCACGAGCCTGTTCTGCAAGACTGGGTTGCGTGTGTGCATTATATTGTGCAGGATCCAGAAAGCTTCCACGATGTTCCTCATGGTCTCTGGGCAATGCTGCATGGTGGTGAGAAGTACCTGGAACCTGTTGGCCAGGATGCCAAAGGCGTTCTCCACCTCCTGCCTTGCCCTGGACAGCCTGTAGTTGAAGATCCTCTCTTCATGGGTGAGGCATCTGGTGGTGTAGGGCTTCATGAGGTAGGTTCTGAGGGAGAAGGCGTCATCCCCCACAATGAAGTAGGGAACATCTTGCGTGTCATTGGTCAGTGGTTCTGGACATGGGAAGCCCACGATGAGGTTGCATTCCAGCCCCTCCTTGAGGTGACTGCCGTTTTATACCTGGGCATCTGAACATGAGCCCTTGTCTGGAGCATCGATGTACATGAACTTGTAGTCAGCATTGACCATGGCAAAGAGGACGATGCTGAAGAAGCCCTTGGAGTTGAAATTAGTGGACCCCGACTTGGCTGGTGCTTTGCAGGCCACGTGCTTGCCATCGATGGCTCCAACGATGTGGGGGAAGTTCCACCTCTGATACCACTGCTCTGCAACTTTCTTCCATCCTTCTTCAGTGGTGGGGCACTGGAGGAGCTCCTTCATGTATTCTTCGATGTGGGCCTGCACCACTTCTCTGACCACAATGCTGATGGTGTTGTGTGGCACCCTCCAGCCTCACTGCATGCTCCTGTAGGTGGTCCCTGAGGCCAGGTGTCACAGAGTGAGTGCCATCTTGAGCCCAGGTTCCAGGCTGGGCCAGATGTTGTTGTTTGCCTTGGTCAACCTGGGTGTCAGCCACTGCACCACTTCGTCAAACATGGTTGGAGGCATCCTCATGAAGTTTTGGAATGCACGAGTGTCTTCGTTCCTGAGCTCCACCATCAGCTTGTTGTACAGTCCGTACTCTGCTCTTCTGCCAATCCATCTTCGGACCCAGATGCTTCTTGGCCACCTCTTTTTCTTCCCATAGTAGAGTTCACAGAGCCTGTAGATGGCTTCGCACTGTTGCAGAACGATGGTGGCTGCCAAAAGGACTTTGTTACGATCCATGGTGGACATGACCGGATGCTGTGGAAGAGCAAGATGCAGATGAAGGCTGCAGAGGTCTGAACAGCTGGTCTGCTGGTCTGAAAGTGAGATCCAGATGAGTTGCTCCCCCTTTTTATAGGCAGTATAGGTTTTCCCCTATGTGTCCCTTTGCATCCTCTAGGCATGCTCTAGATATCCTTAATATCCAAGATAGGTCCCCTCTGCGGATGTTTTTTCCATTTTAAATGCTTTCTTTGCTCGCTGCATCCGCTTTCATCCATTCTGCATCCGTTCTGCATCCGTTCTGCATCCGTTCTGCATCCATTCCGCGTCCCTTCTGCATCCGTTCCGCTTCCTCCCTGCATCCGAGCGGCTCGAGGTGTACGGATGCGGAGCGGATGCCTAGCGGATGTAGCGGATGTGTAACAGATGAAGAACGGATGCCTAGTGGATGCCTTGCGGATGCAGAATGGATGAATTGCATACATTTTCAGCGCAAAAGTTTTGAGCAGCTCAAAACCTTCTGAGCAGATGAAACATTAATAGACGGATGCTGGACGGATAAAGAGGAAGCAAAACGTATGCAGTGAGTACAAAATGTAAGCATCGCGTTAACCAACGGATGGCAAGTGTTTTTCTCTGTTTTACATCCTCTTTCCATCCGTTGGTGCAGTTTGACAAGGACTTTAAACAGTTACTAAACAAATTCTACCTGTAACTTAAATACTGTATGTAAATGCATATATACATAAGATACAATCCTGGTTTACTGGTTTTATTGCTGCAACATTTCTGAATCTAATATCAAAAACTATTTTTTTCTGTCAAGTGGAATCAGACAATCCAGAGGTATCAATAATAACAAAGAATCGGGACATAAATGTGTTTTTAATTGTATCTACTTATGAGATTTATTTGCCATTATCAAATAACTTTGGATGGCTTAATGTTCATTCATTCATTCATTTAACACATTTATATAGCTGACCATCTTTCAAACGTAGCTATGGTCAAAGTGCAATAAAAATGTATTACAAAAACCAAACATTTAAACATTCCAAAATAAAAGGAATTAATATTGATTTAAAAAAGACTGAAAGAGAACATTTTTGTATTGCAAACAAGTTGCCATTTCGGCAATTCTTCATTTTCTTGAAATCCCCAAACTTGTTTACAAAGCTATATTTTGAGGGACTTCTGCAAAGCTACCAAGGGGAGGGCCAGTCATATTTGGAAGAATTGTCTCCATCAATGGGGATGGAGATTAAGATCCACCATGGCAGAAAAGTCCCATCTCCCCAGTCCCATCAAATATAACTTTTTTACACAAGAGATACCACTTCTACTGAACCTAATGGGAGGGACAGACATGATTGGGAAGACACAAATGATCTTTAAAAGGCCAAAACTGCAACAGGAAAAAAACAACAGAATCATATGCAGTGCACTGAGCAGACATTTACATGTGTCTATTACATGTGTCAGAGCACCCATGACTACTTGCGGCACCACATTTTGCACCAGATGAAGTTTGCCAAAAGATTTATTATGAATTTCTTATAATTTTTAAAATAATTTTGATTTATTTAATTTTAATTTCTTATTTCCTGACAAGTCCTTTGAATTGAATGGACATGTGGGTATGGGTATGGGTGTATGTGTAGGCGTGGGTGGGTGTTCTAATCAGTCATAATTCCTGCAACTGTTTTAAGAAGTTTTTGCAACTTTCTTAGCCATCATTTAGTATGCCATGGCCTTCTTTCTGGCCAGTCAAAAGAATGACTGCCCCAAAGTCATCCAGCTGGTTTTGTGTCAAATTTATTACTAATATCCACATTCTCCCAGTTTCTAGCCCAATGCATTTAATAACTACATCAAACTGGATCTTTGCATAAATTATAAAAATCAATTAAAGAATCAGTTAATGAATCAATGAGTCTATCAATTAAAGTGTTAAATAAATAATATTAACAAATCTCTAATCATTTTTTTTTCAGAGACTTTAAATAAGGAATTCATCTTTCATAGGTTGGACTACTAATTTTGGAATGATCAAGAAAATAAGGACAAAGTAGATGTCAATTACTGTTCCATAACTGCAAAGAACATTTTTAAAATGCTGTCTTATGTCCTGAGGTTGTCATAATTTATTATGTATAACATAATATATTATGGGAAGATTGGGAACATTTTCATTGATATTGTAAAGCAAATAAAATAGTTGTCATTTCTTAATAAATTTAAGGATAGAAAAGCAATTAATTCTGCATTTTGTATTTATTTGAATATATTAGCAAACATCAATATAGTAGATCCAAATATGGACTTTCATGCACATTTGGATGTGTTTAATGGGTATTTTCCCACGTCTTAATAGCTGTGCTTTAAAAGTTATACTGATATTTCAGCAGAATTGCATCTGCCATCCTCAGGTTTGTGTATTGGGTTTTTTCTCAGTCATGTGTGTCAGGCTTTGGAAACCATTTCAATTAGGTTGAAACTGAAATGGTTGCCAAAGCCTGACACACACAATTAAGAAAAAACCCAATACACAAGCCTGAGGATGGCAGATGAGATTCTGCCAAAACGTCGCTAAAACTTGAAAACCACAACTATTAAGATGTGGGAAAATACCTGAAGAAACCTAAATGCCATACATATAAATGCCCCAAAAAACATAAGAATATATATATATATGTGTGTTTTCTTAGGTTTTCGCGGGTACTTACATATGTGCTGTTTAGCTTCCTTCAGGTATTATCACACGTCATTGTATTTCTGTTAAAGTTGTAGCAACGTTTCAGCAGAATCTCATCTGCCATCTTCAGGCTTCTGTATGGATATGGGTCTTACAGCTCCTGGTTTTAAATTTGAGGCTGGTCCATTCTGATTGGTTGGGAGCCTGGACCTGTTTCATTGGACTTGGAGTTTGATTGCTTGGTGTTCCTGGTTTCTTCTGTCTGTTTTGTGGCTTTAATTGGCTGGCCACAGTCTGTTCTTGTGTTGGAGGCTTTCAGTGCAGTTTGGCTCCATGTGAAGGGACGGCTGCTCTTCATTAGCAAGCTGCTATTCATTAGCAAACTGGGTTTCACCTGGGTGCCTGGTGGGGGGGTTAGGTTGGAGCTATCAGAGGGAGTCTGTTTTTGCCCAGGTGTTTGCCTGGCTTGTGGCATGGAGATATTTCTATTTGAGAGTGCAGGTTTCCAAATGATTGACAGTCTGGTGGAATCATCTCTTCTATTCATGCTGTCAGGTCTTTTTTCAATCTCTATGGCTTCTCTGATGATTCTGTGGCTGGGGTTTTCTATAGTGGCCAGGGTTTTAGTGCCATTGAAGTTGATGTTGTGACCTGTGGTTTTCATGTGTTGGACTAGTGAGGAGGTGTGTTCCAGCTTTTTTACTGCATTCTTGTGTTCCTCTAGGCGGGTACTTATTCTTCTATTGGTCTGTCCAATGTATGTGGCCGGGCATGATGTACAGGGGATTTCGTATATGCCTTGGTTTTCCAGGTCAATTTTGTCAACTTTAACAGAACTACAATGACGTGGGATAATACCCGAAGGAAGCTAAACAGCATATATATATATATATAT